>OU611763.1:2787119-2842119 GCA_914767535.2 Dunaliella primolecta | reverse complement strand
CGAACAAAGTAAGCTGCAAGTGTACTTAGCTGTCCACTTGGATACAAGTACCATACTTAGCCTCACTATGACTACGAGTTTGCCTTCTGGCTGCCTTCTGTGTGCATTTGGGAAGGCAACCTGGAAGGCACCCTGAAGGCACCTTCCAGGCTTGCCTTCAATTACGAAGGCAATTTGAAGGCAGCTTCGCCATGCCTTCCAAATCCGCTGGGTGAATGCCTTCTGTGTGCCTTCTGGCTGCCTTCTATGTGCCTTCTGGCTGCCTTCTATGTGCCTTCTGGCTGCCTTCCGGCTGCCTTCTGGCTGCCTTCCGGCTGCCTTCTGTGTGCCTTCCGGCTGCCTTCTATGTGCCCTTGAAGGAGAAGTGCATTGCGGCCGTACAGGCCTTGTAGCAACTTGCATCTTAAGACCTGCCACACAAAGTGAAAAAAAAACAATTCATAACTATACAACATTGTACGCCTCGATACAAGCTGTTGTTGCAGAAAGTGGCACCAGATCTTGAGGATCATGTGTCTTCATGGATAAGTCATGAGGAAAAACTCGGGCCATCATGAGCACCTTGCCCCCTTCTGTGTCTGTGCAATTTTAAAACAAGTGGAAACAAGTGTGAAATCCAAACAGGAGTGCTATGTGGGCCATGCATCCCAATTCAACAGGTTATAAAGATCAGGAAACATGCAGCTTGGGCCTTTCACTTGCACTGCTGGTGGCACCATCAAAACTTATAAGCAGAGGCGCTCAAGGGATAAACTTGGCGCTGTTTTGGCGCCGATGAAGTCCTCAATCTGGCTTTTGCTCTTCCTCTTCAGCATTTTTGGGTATGCACCCAGATCCACCTTCCTCTGCCCACCCCTCCCACCCTCCAATTCAGCCTTTTTGGGGCCCATCAACGGCAGCCTGCGATGAAAAAAGGATAGTGCAGGAACGCAACTTTTAAATGTTGTCTTAATGGGAAATGGCGCTTGTTTGTCTCCATCCATGACAACAATGTTCTCTCCAGCTTTGGAAGCAAGTTGTCAATCACATCCACAAAAAACTAATTGTTGCCCACGCACTCAATGTAGTAGTCATATTACAAATGTCATCTTGACCACATGTAAGGTCAACTGCCAAAAGGTCAAAGCAGCACTCGTTCAACTCAATTGAAAACACCAGTTACAGATTACTGCGTGCACAGGAGGGTAAAAAAAGGAATGGACGTCATGCCCAAATTTTGGGTGGGACCCCCCTGACCCACCCACTACCCCCAATTCCCCCCTTCCGGTGTCCCAATCTAGACAATAAGGGTACCAACCTGCTCCTCTTTCAATTTTCCACCCACCTGCATACTCAGCACTATGAAAAATTGATTTGCGGCAAAGTCATGGGGCAAAAAGTGAGCTGCGGACGCCCATTCATACCTGCCCTTCCAGGCACCCACAACTGACTTGCAAGTCCACAAACTGCCCTCCTAACTTCTCCAAGCAATAGCACACTGTATGTTGTCACTATCCTGGAGGTTTGGATTGGTTTACTGCACCTTTGCAATCACACCGGTGAGCAGGGGGTACCCCCTGCTACCCACACCCTTGCGCATATGGCACTGAGCCATGCACACAAAAGCCCCCTTTCACCCAATTTGCACTGAAAGGGTGCCAATCGACAATTCTTGAGCTCAGGAATCCAATGACATACTTAGAATTCTGTAGGAGCGGCCCAGCCAGACCACCAGTTCACCCGCTTCTTTGATTGGTGCATAAGAAATCCATTTACATCCACCTATTGCTGCTTCAAGGAGGGCCTAGTTGTTTGTCAGTGGATGCTGCGTTTCTCTGTGGTTAATGCCATGGCTGTCAATCCCTTCACAGGCTGACAGGTACTGTCCCATTACCTCAGGCCCAGGGGTCTAGCAAAAGACACTGTGCTGCCCTTGGCAAGATTGGCTGGACTGACAAGGTCCATGCCCTTGCGCTCAAGCATTTACCAACATTTTACTTTGCAAGGCAGGAAAAACTCATGCACGATAGATCGCTCAGAGTTTAATAAAGTATCACCAAATCAAGCCCAGAATGCACCTATTTATTAAACATTGAATGTCCCAATATAGTACCACCCCAAATCAAGCCCGGAATGCACCTATTTATTAGACATTAAATTTCCCTGTGCTACAGTACGCATCTATAAGTCCCTTGCTTCCAATTTTGCATTTTAGAACCTGCCATGATATTCCCAGAGGTGGACATCGCCCCTGAAAAAAGGCATGGATTTAAATGCCCCCAAAGGGGGGGCCCAAATCAGGGACAACAAATTTCATTTCAAACGTATTATCATCCCCATTCCGCACCTTAACGCAAATCCTTATCGAGCAATTGAATTTCATTATGCAGTACATAGTGCGGAAAAAAAGATAGCCATGATGCATACTTGCACTATAAATCATCATTTGCACAACCAACGAGTAATTGTGACGTCTGAGGTGCAATGAACCTCTCAAGTTCTCTCTATGAGAGGTGTGACTTATAAATTCTTTGGATGAGAAGATATGAACCAGCAAGAGCAATGCTCACAGAGTTTTGCTGCTCACTCACAACACCCATCTCACCTGCACCATTCCCTGGGTGTTGTGCTTTGCGTGCTGCAGACGCTGTCTTCAATGCTGCCCTTGTTGCCAGCACCGTCCTGCAGTGGCCCAAAGCTCTCCTAAATGTATAAAAGGGAGCAAAAGAGGAAGCATACAAGGATTGCACATTTATTCAAGAGCAGCCATTGGCAGCAACATAAAGAAACAACAAGTCCATGACAGAGCAGCAAGCTGACTAGGGCAGTGAGGCGAGGCACATGCGCCTGCAAGCAGTTGTTCAGTACATAGTCCCACACCTCACAATGGAGGCCAGCTTTGGCTTGCAAGCACCAAACCAATAACAGGCATGGACAGACAGGAAGGGCAGCAATTATACAACTTTGCTGCTTGCATACCTGCGCAACACCCCCATGGCTATTGCTGTTTATGGTGGTGTCGCTGCGGCTGCAATGGCCTGCATTGTTCTGCAGCGGATAGCTGCTGTTAAGTATCTCTGCCTGCACTATTGGACACCCCTAAGGGCAAAGTGGGCATTCAACCATACTCCTGCATAGTTCATGAGTAAATGAATCATTAAATTTGCCTGCAAATTGAGGGATACACTGTTTGACAAATGAGCCTTGCCTTTGTTGCAAGCATCTTTAATAAATCACGACTCTAATGCCCTTAACCTAGCCTTGCTGCTAGTGAGAGAGAGAGAGAGAGTGAGAGAGTGAGAGAGAAAGTGAGAGAGAGAGAGAGAGAGAAAGAGAGAGAGAGAGAGAGAGAGAGAGAGAGAGAGAGAGAGAGAGAGAGAGAGAGAGAGAGAGAGAGAGAGAGAGAGAGAGAGAGAGAGAGAGAGAGAGAGAGAGAGAGAGAGAGAGAGAGAGAGAGAGAGAGAGAGAGAGGACACGATTTATGGAGAGTGGCACAAAGCAACGCAGTGATTTTGATCACTCAGATACACAGGTTTGGGAACAAAGAGGATGTGATAGTGCAAGGCACAGAGCCAGTCTTAGAGTATGCACAATTGCACTGCAACTATGGAGAAAGGGAGATTTCCCGACAAAGCATGACAGATTCAGCAGCAAAGCCCTTGTTGGGCCACCATTTTCCTCACGCTTTCACAAGGTGCAGCACATGTCAGAGAGATTTCATACCCCTTAGCTGCAAAGTGCTGCATTCAGTCAATCTGATACTTTTTGCATGGCCTTCAATTACTAAGTTTTAGACACTTCATGTCCAAACACATGTTCACCACAACCCCCTCTGCTGCTACGGTCAAACACTGCCACATGAACGCTGCATACAGAACATTCACGCGCACACGTTTTGCGGGCAGTTTAGAACAGCAAGCTGATGTTTTTCCCTACAAACTACCATATGCAAACTCTTGAGCACAATGGCCACACCTGCTTGTTTGAAATATCACGGATACTCAACATGCTGTCGGTGACCACATGAGCTTGCTTGAGGCAGCGCTGCTTAGTGCGCTTTCCCCATTCAGGTTCAGCTGCATGTGTGTATGTGTGCCTGTGTGTGTGACCATGGGAGCTTGATTGAGGCAGCGCTGCATAATGCGCTTTCCCCATTCAGGTTCAGCTGCATGTGTGTGTGTGTGTGCATGTGTGTGTGCATGCGTGAGTGTATGTATTCATGCCAGTTAGAGCGTGTGTGTGTGTGTGACCATGTGGGCTTGCTTGAGGCAGCGCTGCTAAATGCGCTTTCCCCATTTAGGTTCAGCTGCATGCGTCTGTGTGTGTGTGTGTGTGATGGTGATGTGTGTAGGTGTGTGCTTGCGTGTGTGTGCGCGTGTGCGTGTGTGTGTGCGTGTGCTTGCGTGTGTGTGTGTGTGTGCTTGCGTGTGTGTGTGTGTGTGTGTGTGTGTGTGTGTGTGTGTGTTTCTGTGTGTGTGTGATGGTGATATGTGTGTGATGGTGATGTGTGTGTGTGTTCCTGTGTGTGTGATGGTGATGTGTGTGTGATGGTGATGTGTGTGTGTGTGTGTGTGTGTGTGTGTGTGTGTGTGTGTGTGTGTGTGTGTGTGTGTGTGTGTGTGTGCATGCACACCTGCATGTGTGCCTGCATGCATGTATGTACTAGTGCCAGGTAGGGCGCGCACGATTGTGTGTGTGTGTGTGTGTGTGTGTGTGTGTGTGTGTGTGTGGTGTGGTGTGTGGTGTGGTGCCTGTGTAGAATGAATGGGAGGCACTGATTTCATCGATACGCTACAATCTGAGAGCGTGAATGCCCGCGCGTGCAAACGCATTCATATGTGCACGTAAACATGCAGTGCGCAAGCGAGCGAATGCACTCATGGGCTGCCTCTCTGCTGAAAATGTGGTCAAACCAGTCAGCTCCTGCCCAGCTGTCTCAGACTTCCCTCTCCCTCAATCCCTTGGAAAACTGGACATTCAAGTTCAGCAATTGATTGTACTCAACGTGGTGTCCCTCGCTGCACCCCTGAGCTCGATCCAAAGGCGATCAGGGGAAGTTGCAGCAAATGACCGTGCAGGCCTGGGCGTCGAGACGTGCAAACCGGTCTTGAGAACAACCATATTTTATATCTGCTATGTAAGTTATCGTGCGGGGTCCTTTTCGCGTGGACAAAATTTTGATGCGACGGTTGAACCCGTCTTCCTCAGTACTTCACGTTTGCACATTTCTGGGAACTCAAAAGCTGTTTTGAAACAGGTTCCTTGTGGTGGAGAGGCCAGGCCCTGCCGTAGCTGATGTCTGAGTTTGGCATCAATGTTCTTCACCACAGACAGGCACCTTTTTTTCAGCCATGCATCCTTTCTGCCATGTATGGAACTATGAATGGATGCTTGGGGCCCTAGGTGGGGGCCTCTATCAGCTGGTAGCTCAAATCCGGAAGGAGACCTTCAGGCTGCCTTCAGGGTGCCTTCTGGGGTGCAGGCAGACGGAAGGCAGCCAGAAGGCAAACTCGTAGTCATAGTGCCTGCAAGTCACCTACAAGTCATCTACAAGTAGCTTCGTTGTCATAGTGGCTACAACCCCGCAGCAACTGATTTTAAGGGAAGATTAAAGGTTGGCTTAAAGATTAGAATCTTAGGATTTAAAGCGAACTTATACAGAGCCAAAGACGCTCTGCACAGATCTCTTGAGCACAAGAAATGCAGCATAAATATGCTGACCAACACAGAAGAAGAGATACAGAATGTTCCGTAGGAGTAATGGGAGGCATGCAATCATCCGCATTCATATGTAGCAAATACAGGTATAGTTTATCTATAATGTCATGTCTAATTGTGAATAATGCCAGTAATACCGGTACATTATGTGCAAGACTGCCCATGAAGGCATTGGGCTTGGCCTGTGCTAGCAAACAGTATAAGCTATTGTTTTAAATATTTATAGCAAAATCTAAATGTCTTCTTCGCCCAAAGCTCCATTAACGAACAAAACGATCACTGGTCTTAACAAATTCGTTTCTAGACATCACCATTCAGGGGAGTCTTAAGGATCTCACATTTTATAACCCAAATTTGCAGCTAGCTACCGGTTTGATTTGAGGCTCAAGCTTCGCCCTTGTTGCCTTTCCTCCCCTATTTCCTGCTCCCGCTTCTTTCGTACATGACATTGGAGGTGCAGTGAGATGATGATGTGTAGCCACAGCGATGGGCGGGGTGGCCACGGTGATGGCCGCGACCGGGGTGCTGGTGCTGCCAGCAGTGCTGCTGCCCGAGCTCGCGGAGCCACGGCCAGCTTTGTCCTGCGCGTGCTGCTCCTCCTGTGCATCGGCTGTTGCCGAACTGCTCTGACCGCGGAGATTGGGAGCGTGCTGGTGAGTGTGGTAGGGCAATGGACCACTGCTGCAGTAATGTGGCCATAATCCATGGCCGTTACATGCAATCCGTCGTGTGGCCTGGGCGCGCTTGAGCTGCCCCTGCGCACAGGAAGCGGCAAGCACGCAAGCGCGAACACATCTTGTGCAAGCGCGCAAGCAGCAAGTACGACCTTCAGCGGTCGTCCGACACTCAGCAAAGAGCCCTGAGGCACCTCTTAGAAGATGAATTAACCTCATACACTCAATACGCCCCTTGACCAGGATCATCTCTCCTTTTCTAAGAAAACGAAGTCACACACACACACACACACACACACACAAACCACCACCACCACCACCACCACCACCACCACCACATTAGAAGCACACTCTTGTGCACGAGCAAAGATTATACACACTTAATGGGCACAATTAATCAAGCTTGCATTCAAGCAGATGCGCCATTCGCATGGATTGCAACAATTGTGCGTGCTTGAATATTCATTAGCTAAGCCTATATGCCTATAGGCAACACTGAAAGAACACGAACAAAGCAAACGCGAGGCATATGGACTCTCTTTTGAGAAAACCCTAGAGTGTCACACGTTAGGATATCACACCACCCTGTGCTGAATCAATCATCCTCCAGGCCTGCTTTAGTTTGAAGGTGCAAACACTTTGTGGTTTGAGCCCAGGAAAAATCTACCTAAGTTCCTCATGTTCATAGTCACGCTCCACCTACGCTCACGCAAGCAGTTTGAGCTAAGAATGAGCACTTGCATGATATTAAAATTTTGCAACAAGTGGAACTGTGCGCTGAAGATGCCCATGTGCAATGAGCGCGAATAACTGCTCCTTCCCAGCTAGAGCTTTGCAAGTTCATCATCCATGCTGCATGCTAAACTGCTCGAGCTCCTCACCACCTACACGCAGGTTGATGGATCGGAGGTGGACAGGTTAGGAGTTCCATACCAGCATACGGGCAGGACAACCAGCGCTCTCCTGGACTTTGATAGCATCGCACCCCCAGATGAGACAGGCAATTCACGCCAGCAACGTGCTCTCCTCAACCTCACCTCAGACGGGGATAATGAGGAGTGTTTGCAGGAATATCTTGAAAACCTGTCAGGCACCAGCGGTCATGACTACTGTGGGTCAGCAGGAGGGGGCTGTGTCAATTGTGTGGGTAACCAGTGCCAAAGCGCAGACAGGAAAGGGGATGACCCAAGTATATGCCGCTTTCCTGAGAAAGTTGGCGGCACTGTTCCAGACTGCAAGCTGTGCTCCACAGGCTGCCCTGGGTTTGTCAACCAATCGGTTTGGGAGGTTCCCCTTCATGTGCAGCGCACTGATTCACAGACAGGCGAAACCGTGGGCAAGCTGGTGGTGTGGCAGGAATCTTTCCGCGAGCTGCATGCAGCCGTGAAACTAGACTGCCCATGGATGATGTGGAGTTCGCTGGCCCCAAACAGCTGGTGGTGGAACAGCATGGTACGTGAGCGCCTGCTTTAAGGTTGTCCCATGGCCTTGCTGGCTTTCTTGCGTGCGCGCTTTACTTGTCCCTGCCCAAAACACTTGAATGCCCCCATCCCCTTATATAATACTCATGAGATCATTCATGAGTATTCATGAGATCATTCATTCTTCAGTTTACCATGCCTGTATTTAATGTACTGAGCACATTGTATTGCGAGGTCCCATTGATTACCTGTGAGTATGAAGGGTTTGCGAGTGGCCTTAGGAAAGTAGAATGTTTGCAAAGCTCCGCATTTTTGCGTCTCCCTGGCCCACTGCTCCCTAATCATCCCCCTCATCCATCTGCTTATCAAGGGTTTCCTCAGAGGACTCTGACGCCTCCATGGGCTCACATGCCCTCCCATTACCACTGCCCTTGCCTCTGCCCCTAGCCTTGAAAAGTTGTGTACTTTGCATGGCCCTCAAAAAGGAATATATAAAAAGTGATTTAACAGAGGGAGTCAACTGGCCTACATTGCCAGAAATGCCCTTTCACGCGTTTCTTTCTCAAGTTTCAACCATGCCAACCATAATTTTTGAGAATAGTGTTATATTTACCAAATAATGATGAAATTCAGAACGCCCCAGATCACTCTCCTGGCCTCAGATCACCCAAAAACAGCTTATTGCTCCACCCTGGGACAAAATTTCACTCCAAAAATATGCTTTTGTAGCCTCCATATGATTTTCTAACATCTTACACAATAAAAAAAGAAGGAGGAGATCAAACCTTGCACCCTCCGTGCTGGATTTTCTCCAAGAGAAATGGCTGGAAGTCTGTGTCTCACCAACCACTGGGTCTTTTCACTCCAAACTTGTTGCAATAATGTATTAACATACAAGAAATCCAAACCACTAAAAACCATAAAATTTGGCGCATTGGGTGATTGGGTATGGAGATCAGATGGTGAAAAAGCAGTAGGGTTCACGCCGCGGCTAATTAGGCATGTGCGCCCCAGCTTGCAGGTCTTAAACCCTAGTGCTACAAACAGTACAAGGAACCAATGATTCAAAGCTGCAAACTGGGGCGCACATATGCAGGGAGAATGAAAAAGAACATCTGTTTTCAGGGTCAGTGTATAGCTCTCAAAGAGCCGACCCTGCAAATTTAATTGATTGAATCCCATAAGCCAATGCTTAACAATTTGAGAGCGCACGGAGGTGAGGCACCCAGTGCAACAGGGTTGGAGTTATCCCCATGATCTCCTGCAATTTCACTCAACAAAAAATGAGCAGTTGCCTAAAGGTCGCAACTTTTGGGTTCCGTTGTATGTAAGGTGCGGTTCATAATATTATATTTTCAAAATCTATAGTATATGATATATAATATTATATTAGTTATTATATAAGAAAGCCTTGAATTAAAGAATTCATTTCTAATAAGTGTGGTGGGGTTTTTGCACCCCAGGAATTGATTGGTCAAGTTCCTGCAAAAAAAAAATGAGCAGAAAGTTCTTACATGACACATGCACAGTCGTGTGCAGTCGCACAATAGCTGCTTTGTTCAAGCGGCTGTTCAACTATCCATGTTGCCCACGCTGGAGCTTCCTAAACAAGCATTCAAAACTGGGCTCTTGATGTGCACACCCGGCTTGCTGAAGGCCGCCCTCAGAAGGGTGACTCAGGGGTGATGATGAAGCAGAGCAAGAGTCCTTGTTGACAGCAGCCTGCTTCTCAGCTGATGGCATGTAGGGGGTGACAGATGACTGCACCTGGCGCTTGACAGGGCGCTGGGGCCTGCTTCTTTGTCACCATCATCCAGGTCAATCTCCTCCTCCACCTCGCGAGGGCGCTTGCACGAAGAGCTGTGCTGCTTGCATGCTTGCAAGGGGTTGCTGGGGCTGAAGTCCTCACCACAGCCTTTGCACTTCAGCATGCATGGCCTATGCTCCTAGTTTGACAATATCACCACATCATACCCCTCCTTGAGCTTCTTGCAGTGTGCCTCAAGGTGCCGCTTGGCATCAGCAGGGGACCTGCGGGCCCCCATGCACATCTGGTGGGCCACGCCATCTTCATCCTTTTCAACTAGCTTGCCTCGTCCTCTTTCCATTTGTTTCAATGCCGAACTCCGACTGTTCAGTTTTCGCCACCCTGGCAAACTAATATTACATAGACCTTGTCTAATATTACATAATATAATTTTATAATAATAATAGTATTAGTTGGGCACACCGCACCCTATTAGTATGAGAACCCTGGCTCTTTCATGGATTGGACACTTCTTGGCAAGCCTTAAGCCATACCTTCAGGTGGTTATGTCCGAGGACAAAAGGATGGGAAGAAAACAATGCATGCATGTAAGAGGCAGTTTGGTCAACCTCAAGCATCACCATTTTTCCCCAGATGGACAGGGTTACTTCTGACTGTATCAAGAGCGCATCATGTTTCCGTGAAACAAACATTTCTAACAAATGATAGACACGTTCTGCCAAAAGGAAGAAAGGTGAAATGGACCTCTATCTGTACAAGTTTCCGTGAAACAAACATTTCTAACAAATGATAGACACGTTCTGCCAAAAGGAAGAAAGGTGAAATGGACCTCTATCTGTACAAGTAGGCCTAGACATACTATCAATTTCGCGTTCACGCTTCACAACGAGGAGGAGGATCACACATGACCAAGCTAGTGAGAATTGTGGACATGTCGCATCCTTTGCTGGTTTGTGTGGAATATTGCAAGAGGGGGTCAACAGGCCTAATTTGCTGGACATGCTCTTTTTCACATTCCTTTCTTAAATCTAACCATGCTAACCATTATTATTCCGTGTAATATCGTGTTCGCCAAATTTTGATGAATATCGGAGAACCCCAGATCACCCTGCCGGCCTCAGAACACCCCAAAAGGGCCTACAGCTCCATGCTTGGACCTTAACTCATTCCAAAACATGTTTATGTGACCTCCATATACTATGCTATACTGCACATTCATCCTGCATATTCAAAAGAAAAGAAAGGAAGAGGTCAGGCGTTGTCCTTTTTGGCACCCCTCATGCTGAAATTTCTCCAAGGGGAATGGCTGGAATTCCGCATCTCTCCAGCCACAGGGTCTTTTCACTCCATTTGCAGTAATAATTTTTTTATACAAGGAATTCAAATCACTCAAAGTCATTCAATTAGTCAGTGGGTGATCGGGTATGGAGATTTGGTGGTCCAAAAGTAGGGTTTACGTCGCGGCTACTTTGGCATGTCAGCCCATAATTGGCAGCTTTCAGCCCTAGTGCTACAAACGGTTTCCGGGCTACCAAGGAACCCAAGTTTGAAATCTGCCCATTCTAGGACACCTATGCAGGGAGTGTGCAAAAAACAGGCAACTTTGGGCCTCGAACAACGCCCTCTTAACCCCCTCTTAATTTTGCGCGCTGCTGGGTTCGTGTGACTAAATACACCTCACACGAGCGGACAACTGCACCTGCTGTGTGTGGAAGCTTTAGAAGCACAGCTGTGAGATCTTGAGTAGCTGCGCAGGAGGAACTTATCTCTCTTGGAAGGCATGTGTGAATTTTGGGTTGGACACCCCTGCCCCCCCTCCCCAATCCCTCTTCCAGTGCCCCTCCCCGGACGACAAGAGTACCAACCTTTCAGTTCTTCATCCATCTGCATACTCAATGCAGAGAAAACTTGAGTTGCAGCAGAGTTAGGGGCAGCAACTGATCTGTGGATGCTCATACCTGTCCTGCCAGGCACTCACAACTGCCTTGCTAGTCCACAAACTGGCCTCCCAATTTTACCATGCGATAACACATCATACATTGCCACTATCCTGGAACTGTGGAATTTTTGCTTCACCTTCACACCCCATGGCCCACAGCCATATGTATGAGGCAGTGACTCTGAGCCATGCACTTCGACCCTCCTTTTTGTTTCAGACGCTGAAAAGGTTGCAAATAGGCAGGGTTTGAGCTCAAGATTCCGATGATGTATTTATCTTCCTGGTAGTGGCTAAAAGCTCTGGAGTGGGGGTCTCAAAGAGTCAAACTCCCCTGGAACCTCAACCCCCCCGTCCGGACTCTCTCTCATTGGACCCATATAAATACTAACCGGTACTCTTTCTATCAGCATTCCGGATATATAGCACGTGGCATCTGAAAGTTACAGGAACGACACCCTCCTAAGTTGCATGTCACTTTTCTTCAAGGCATGAATGCGGGCTTTCTTGATCGCTGTGTGTTTAACAATTCTTAGGCAGATTGGTGGGCTTATATTCTCTGTGTGGAGAATCCTGAGGCACAGACATGGACTTTCTTATTTGCTGTACGTGAAGAGTCTCGAGGGACGGATCCTGGCTCTCTTTTTACCGGACTCTTCATGATTGATTCTTCCTCATGCATGACTTGTGCGTAACACTGCTGGAAAGACGAACATGCATGCATGCTTTGGAAGGCGCCACTCACCATGCATGTTCTCCTTTTGCTGTGTTCTCCTTCAGGGCTATGACTACAACAACATGGTTTTTTTCCAGTGGAAGGTGCCTGTGAACAACGATTGGGTCTGTGAAGATTCAGCTGGGAATACTTATGAGCCAGATGCGCTGCTTTGCTACCTCCCTACTGGGCCAAGCGGAGCTTGTCTGTTGTTTTGTGAAAAAGTAACCAAGACCTTGACTTACCAGAGGGCCGTACCACTCGATCGTGATGGCATCTTCCGCCTCTCTGCTGACTATTATACCTGGTAGGTCTGTGCTTGTATGAGCACTTTCCACCTCCAGAGCACTTTCAGCTGCTGATGTGTGTTTAAGGTAGCTGCCCTTGCTGCCTCTTGCTCAAGACTGTTGTCAAAGTCCTCTCCCTGGCAGAAAGTTTCCTCCCTTATACATCCTTTTTCCATGCTGACTTGCCTTGCTTCGTGTTTTGTGACTGCAGCGCGGAATGGGGAACATCTTTGCCCCAGTACTCTTGGCTGCAGCCTGGGGCCACAGACTCGACTGACTTGCTTGACGCCTTGGACGTAAGCCGAAACTTGACAGAATGTGTGCCTTTTCAATTCCTGGGGGTGAAGGCAGTCATCAATGTCAACAGGTTGTTTGAGCGTGAGGATACTGGGGAATGTGTCCCAGACCCTAAGCCTACCGACAAACTGTATGACAGGGCAGGTGGGACAGGCACGACAGCTCGGGCGATTACATTGGATGGTGATGGTTTGCGTGGTTTCACAAAGCTTTTCACTTGTGAGGACACATCAGACGGAGAGCCTGACGACATTCCTGGTGGTGGGGATGATAGTGACTTGTCAGACCTTGTGCCCGACACTGATGAGCTCCCTCCTCCCAAGCCCGCCCCTCCCCCATTTCCGCTGGAGCCCCCCTTCCCCCCACCCTCTCCATTCCCTCCGCCCTCTCCGCCTCCTCCACCACCACCTTCCCCCCCACCACCTCCTTCTCCTCCACCATCCCCACCGCCACCACCACCACCGCCACCGCCCTCTCCTCCTCCAAGCCCATTGCCTCCATCCCCACCACCACCACCGCCACCACCACCACCGCCCTCTCCTCCTCCAAGCCCATTGCCTCCACCCCCCCCCCCCACCACCACCACCCCCACCACCGCCACCGCCTCCTCCTCCTCCAAGCCCATTGCCTCCGTCCCCACCACCACCACCATCACCTTCTCCGCCACCACCCCCTCCTCCGCCACCACCCCCCTCCTCCTCCAAGCCCATTGCCTCCATCCCCACCACCACCACCATCACCTTCTCCGCCACCACCCCCTCCTCCTCCAAGCCCATTGCCTCCATCCCCACCACCACCACCATCACCTTCTCCGCCACCACCCCCTCCTCCTCCAAGCCCATTGCCTCCGTCCCCACCACCACCACCATCACCTTCTCCGCCACCACCCCCTCCTCCTCCAAGCCCATTGCCTCCATCCCCACCCCCACCACCATCACCTTCTCCGCCACCGCCCCCACCTCCCCCCAGCCCATTGCCTCCATCCCCACCCCCACCACCATCCCCACCACCGCCACCGCCCCCACCTCCCCCCCAGCCCATTGCCTCCATCCCCACCACCACCACCATCACCTTCTCCGCCACCGCCCCCACCTCCCCCCAGCCCATTGCCTCCGTCCCCACCACCACCACCATCACCACCACCGCCACCGCCCCCACCTCCCCCTAGCCCATTGCCTCCATCCCCACCACCACCACCATCACCTTCTCCGCCACCGCCCCCACCTCCCCCCAGCCCATTGCCTCCGTCCCCACCCCCACCACCATCACCACCACCGCCACCGCCCCCACCTCCCCCCAGCCCATTGCCTCCATCCCCACCACCACCACCATCACCTTCTCCACCACTGCCCCCCAGCCCATTGCCTCCATCCCCACCACCACCACCATCACCTTCTCCGCCACCGCCCCCACCTCCCCCCAGCCCATTGCCTCCATCCCCATCGCCACCACCTCCAAGCCCTCAGCCACCCTCACCACGTAGGTGATCCTAACTGCTTTGCGCTGCAGTGGCTGTAACGAGTAAATTGCAGTGAAAGTGGTTCCAATTTTAAAACAACATATCTCTGGTTAGGTATGCTCAAACAGATGTTATAATATGGAGAATCATCAACCGATCAGATAACGTGTGATAAAGCAATTGTTGGAGGGAATGACTTTTACATGTTGGCAAACTTTACATTGGCAATTCATGTTTACGTACAGCATTGCATACCCAGTCCAGAGATAGCCATCAAGACTTGGCTATCCCACACCCCCATAACATGGATATTTATTGTCATCACGCATCATCAATACATCCCCAAATTACGAAAAATCATGGAACTCTGCATCAATTGCGCAGAGGCTTCGGCCCACTTGGGCCCCCGGATGTGATTTGGCATCATTCAAGAAAGGTTTCTGCAAAGCAATAGCATTAAACGAGTTCAGTTCAGTTTGGATGAGGAACAGATCAGTGTAATTCACCCCAGTTTGCTGCGGGCAGCAATGTTCATTTGTTCCCTACGTATCCTTTACCCTGCAACGCCCATCTTGCCCCCACCCCTTCAATCTTGAGGCAAAAAGGCCGGTACATAAATGTAACCATTTTGTACCCCTTAAAACCTTCTTTGATTCCCGCCTTAATCCTGCATCCCCCTCAATTTTTTATTTTTCAGTGTCCCGCACATTCCCGCACAAGCAATCTTCCTCTGTTGGCCCTGAAATTTATATGTTTTGTAGTGTAAGTGCATGTACAAGCTGCATGTAGCAACGGCAGCAGGGTAGCAAGGTAGAAGCACTGCTCTGCATATAGAGATGTACTAGACATACAATCCCACACTCTTCAGAAGCTACCGTTGAAGAGCGCACAAAATTTAGCTGCTGCACACACCGCTCCCTTGCACACCTCAATAATGCACTTCAAAGGAAACAACTTGTTTTTCCAAAATGCTTGAGGTCCTGCTGCACACACTGCTCCATTTGATAACACCTCCAAGAAAAGCTGCACTTGCGCTCTGCATCTGCGCTGCTGTTCGAACATTAGCTTGAAATGATTGGCCTCTGCCCTTTGCTGCTGCTATTGTTCCTCCTCAATGGAGGCGGGTTCAGGAATCTTCCCATTCCCAGCTGCCGACGCCCCTCTGGAGCTTCGGGGCCTTCATTTCCACTCACACCAGGAAATTCCTCAAAACCAATAATTTTTTTCATTGTTGCGCACATTCCTGCATGCTCAAAATCAATCACTTATTCTGGTGTCTGCAGGCACCCCTCAAAAACAATTTTTTTGCTGGATGATGCATTTTATGCACGGTGCTTCACCGCTTCCCCCCCCCTCTATTGCAAAAGCTGCTTTCTACTGCCACTTTTCTATTGCTCCTGCTAGTGCTGGTGCTGACTCTGCTGCTGCTGTTGTTGCTTATATGGGGCTGCTGCTGCTGCTGCTGCCGCCACTGCTGTTGCTTGTATGGGGCTGCAGCAGGGAATCTGTACTGTTGGGGTTCAGGGAAACGGGACGCTTCTGGTCACAGAAGGGACAGGAATAAGAAAACAATATTGTGGGGTGAGTTCCCTTTTCCATCATATCCTTTTAACCTTCCTTCAAATTTTCCCGCAACACCTGCTCTCACCTCTTTCCCAGAATTTGCTAAACTAATCATGAACATTTTTTCTTTTCCATTCGCACTGTGATGGCTTGTAGGACAAGCTAATGAAGAGAACTCTTACTGCAGATCACGAATTTGCTACTAGGACAAAATGACTGATGGAACGGCTTTGGTGCACTGTGACGGGATCTGAGGGAGGGGGTTACCATGGAACTCTCTCTGTATCCCTGAGAAGTATGAATTTACTTTGCTATCCAGAAGTGCTTCCGTGTCCACTATCCCTTTGATGAAGATTGATGTGCAATTGACATTATCATTGAATCCAGTTGTGTTATGCCATTCAAATTAAGCCCCTCAAAGGGTACCATAGTACTTAATAATCATCCCGCAAAAATAACGTTTGTGGACAAACCTGAACGGAACATTTCCAGGGGCTGCAGGAAAGTTTGGGAAATTGAAAACAAAACTTCTGGAGGATTGAGAAGGGGGCTACTGCCCCTGAAGGGGCTCAGGATTGCTTAAAAATCCATTGAAAGGGGTGACCCTGCAAGGGAGCGGAGCAAGATTGTGACAGTATATAATTTGGGGGGGGAGGGGCGCAGGATTGTTACCTGTAGTGCGGTATGGCTTTTTCTGACACAATTTGGGGGGGTGGGATCCCAACGGTTGTATGTACTTCCTGTTTTTTTTTCTAAAGGTGTCAATGTTTGAGCATTGAGCACAAGCCTTCTTTTGCTTGCACTTTTCCTAACATCAGGAAGTGGCCCCTTGATCTCAATTGAACAATTTTAATTCATATATATGAAGTCATGAGTGGCTCGCAGCTCAGAGCGAGTGCTGCTGCAAGTTTGGTCGGGCTCTGCAGGAATATCAAAACATGTCTTACAGGGTTAATATCATCCCGAGAGGAAAAAAGGTTTTGAGGGGTGCAGGATGACTGGGTTACAAGGGGTTGGCCTACAGCCCGAGATTCTGGCTGATCGGCTGCTAGTGAAATATTCTCAATAAAAAAATCTCATTTAATCTCAATTTAAAAACTCATTAAAAATTGAAAACAACTCTGACAAAAAAAACTTGGAAATCATAAGAAAGCTTGTTTGTTCCAGGGACCAAAAACAGGGTTAATACCATCCTGAGAGAAAAAAAGGTTTTGAGGGCTTTATGATGACTGCGAACGCTGAAAAGTAACAATTTAAAGCATGCAGATAATCTATCACTTATGAGGTCTATTGGTCCCAAGGGTTCTCAAACAGCAATTTTTATTCAGCTTCCAATATTGTATTTCCCTAGCATGTTCGAAGGGCCAGGCTCAGTGTGACCTCATGTGTTTCTGAAAAGCTCCGTGTCCCTAAAAATGTGAAGTATCAAGTAGAATGGGCAGATCTTCATTGCAGGAGCATGGTGGAGTATGATGCCCATCTCACATCATAAATACCAGGGCAAATAGGGGCTGATTGCCTCTGCAGGAACAAGCAGGACAGAATACAATGACTGAGGGGGTTGTGGGTCTAAGGCAGGTTTCATGAATTCTACATTTTTTTAGGGGTGCAGATAAAACTCTGTACGGTGCATACCTTCCTCTGAAGCTTTCAGGAAGGATCAGACTAGATGGCCATGCTTTCTGGGGATGTACAAGCCTTCCTCACACTCTTACCTCATTCCTTGAGCACTCATTCCATTGTAAGCTGTTGTCACCCAGTGCTTAGGCTGTGAGCAGCACATACATGATGATACACACACTGTCCATGGCCAAGCTCGCGTGCAGGCTTCCTTTTGCTTAAAGGGAGTCGCACCTCTTATGATAAATGTTTCGTGTTCCAGAAATGTAGACAAGGCAATTTTCTGTTGCTTCATTGCTGCGTGCTGTTTGCATCTCATAAGAATTGACACATCTACACAGCACATCACTTATCAAATCCTCATTGATTTCTTGGTTCTTTGAGACAATCTTTTTCAAAATACATGCTCTTTTGCCTGCACTTGCAGCCATACCCCCCTCCCCTCTTCCTCCATCTCCTTCGCCGCCCCCTAGCCCAGCACCTCCCAGCCCCTCGCCTCCTCTGCCGCCCTCTCCACAGCCACCCCTGCCTCCCTCACCAACGCCACCCCCTCCCCCAAGCCCTCAGCCGCCTCCGCCGCCCTCACCAACGCCCCCGCCTCCCTCACCAACGCCACCCCCTCCCCCGAGCCCTCAGCCACCTCCGCCGCCCTCACCAGCGCCCCCCCCTCCCCCGAGCCCTCAGCCGCCTCCGCCGCCCTCACCACCACCACCTCCTCCCCCAAGCCCTCAGCCTCCTCCCCCGCCAACGCCCCCACCACCTCCTCCCCCAAGCCCATCACCCCCGCCACCCCTGCCCCCACCCCCACCCTCACCTGCCCCACCGTTGCCACCTCCTCCAAGTCCTGCTCCCCCTCCACCTCCCAGCCCTGCACCTCCGCCATCACCCCCTCCTCCCAGCCCGGCTCCTCCCCCGCTGCCAACCCCACCCTCACCAAGCCCGCAGCCACCTCCGCCTCCTTCTCCTTCCCCTCCGCTGCCCCCAAGCCCGGTGCCTCCTCCGCCACTGACACCACCTCCTCCAAGTCCTCTGCCTCCCTCACCACCACCACCCAGTCCTGCTCCGCCACCTCCCCCCTCGCCACCTCCCCTGCTGCCCCCCAGTCCGTCCCCAATGCCCCCAAGCCCGCCCCCCCTTCCCATGCCTCCGCCACCGAGCCCTCCCGCACCACCACCACCTTCGCCCACCCCTCCTCCTCCAAGCCCAACTCCTCCTTCCCCACTGCCGCCCCCTCCCAGCCCACTGCCCCCTCCCCCACCCTCACCAACCCCGCCTTCTCCACAGCCCCCCCCATCGCCCACGCCTCCCTCTCCCACCCCACCCCCTCCCAGTCCCTTCCCACCATCCCCTCAACCTCCCCCCAGTCCGCTGCCACCCAGCCCGCCACCGCCTTCCCCACAGCCACCCTCTCCACGTACGTGGCTCTGACTGCTTTGTGTTTCCCATTTCACCCCTGCTATGGATATTCCTGTTATGGGCTAGCAAAGGACACCACCCAATAGGCAAATCCAACACGTATCATTGTTAACAGATGTCAGTTTTTAAAGTTAAAAGATGACAGTTAACCACCCCCTGCACAAGGTATTGCAATGTTTGTAAGCCTTAAAGTACTCTCAGACCAGTTTATGTCCTATTGAGCAAGAGTGTGGAAAATTAATTCTTCTTGCTAGGCATGTGTGATTTCTTTACCAGACCTCCCTTGCCCAACACCCACCCCCATACCCCCTCTTCCGGTACCTCTACCCAAACGTATGGATACCAATTGCTCTTCTTTAAATTCCCCGTCCATCTGCGTACTTATTGCACCCAACAAGTAAATTACAGCTGAGTTATGGCCAGGGAGTGAGTTGTGGTCACTCATGCATACCTGTCCTGCGAGGCACCCACAACTGGCTTGCAAAGCCATAAACTGCCATCCTAACTTCACCTTGCAATTGCACATGTTGTACTGTCACTGTCCAGGATGTTAAAATTTGTTTGCTGTGCCTCCACACCCCCTGCGGCTCACACCCATGCGTTTGCTGCACTGACTCCAGCCATGCAAACAGAACCGCTTTTCCACCTTCCGACCCTCTCCAGTTGGACCCATTCATATACATACATGCATACATACATACATACGTACGTACGTACGTACGTGCACCAATTATTGGCTCTTGAGCTCCAACTATATACTCCTTAAATGGATTGACGTGTGCGGACCAGATTCTGCAAGAACTCCACCCTCCTGTATGAAGACTCAACTTCCAGAATGTCCTAACTTGGCCATTTTGGGGGGTCACAGGAAACTTTTCGGAGCCTCCTAAACCCCACCCTTCTCAAGACTTTTTATGCGTTCCTATTTTATGCTTACAGAGGCACTACCCTGCACAAAAACTTCTGAGAAGATTGCCGTAGCGTGTGTGCTAGGGTGCTCAGAAATGGAGGAGGGATTTTCCTGACCAACCTCACCTTGTCAAATTTCTAGGTGATTAGCAGTGGTGTAACAAACACCATTGGAGAAGAAATGGGTCATTCGGTGGTCTGACTAGACCAAGGTGTGCATTTTTTACATTCAGAACGTGCAGGACATTTTATCTACCAAAGTGAGGCTGGAAAAACCTGGTTTTGGAGATAATATTTTGGAAATTTACACATCTGTGACATGCCCATGGTGGAGGAGGTCTAGCCTCAAAACTTCTCAAAAGTGCCTGCATCGTCTTCCTGTTTAACTTGAGCTAGTGCCAGAACATTTTATCATCCACCTTTGAATGATTGATGTTTCCTATGTGCACTGGGATGGATCCTGAAAATTGTGTCACCAACGCCATCGGATACAGAAAATTCTGAAGGCCCCATAGCAGCACGAACATAATAGCAACATCATTGGTTTTATCGACGTAAAAAAATTGATGAGTTAAAAAAAATTTGCATGACAGAGTACGTCATCAGCAAAGGAAAACTTCAGCTTGGCATGAGGCTTGCCCAATAAATAAGGGCTCCAGAAACTATGCAAAATTAGCATTCCGGCAGTGCAATCCTTATGACATAGAGTGGCCTGAGTGGCTCAAAGCTCTGTTCTTTCAGTGTTGACAAACACAGACACCAAGGGACTTTGCCCCAGGGGGCTTCGCTCCAAAAAGTTGTGATATGGTTACAGCAGACATTGACTGATCAAGCACTGCTGCAATTCTTGGCCAGGCTTTGCAGGAAAACCTTGCTCTATCAAGTTAAAGCCTGACTGGCAGGCCAAGCTTCCAAGGGAACATCAGTCTTCCCAGTGCTCAAACCCTCACCTTATGGGTTTCCTGTCACGGTTGCTTTGACGATGTGCACATGCCTAGTCCATGCATCTGTTCATTTCTATCGAAGAGTCGATAGTGGTGCCTTCCATGGCAAATACGTTCACGCGAGATCAATATTCAGGCACAGCTTAAATGTGCAGCACAGGCCTCGCTCAGTGATTATTCCACTGCTGAGCGACTTTCAATTTGCAGAAAGGGTTTCTGGGACAGAAGCACCTCAAGCGGATCTAAAGGATCCCTCAAGACTGGGTAGCCCTCAGGGCTGGTCCATCATTTCCTAGGCAAAAAGTGGGCATTTTCTGCTAAATTGCATCCCTTCATCATCACAGGACCTACAAGGAGGTGTTCAGAGGATATTGTGGGGTGCATTGTGTGGCGGCAGGAAAAAAGCACTATGTTGTCTGCAGCAACTCTGGTGCAGACCTGGCCATTTGCTACATCGGGGGAGCAAGCTTGCAGCATGGGCAAGCTTGCGGAAGTCCTTCCTCTTGTGCCTGCACCTACCCTGCACCCTGATAGTTGCCCCCCACCAGCACGCTCCCCTAGTGCCCCCTCTGCAAGAGCTGGCATCACGGCAGGACTCGATATCTTAAGAACAGCTATGGTTTTGAAGGGCTTGTCTTTTGGCACAAGTTTGCAAGTGCACCTTTTTCTGCCAAAATGGGCACAGGACTGCCTCAGGGTCATACAGAGCACCTCCACATGCCAATTTCTCAGCAAATCTCGATACTCAAGACGTAAAAAAATGTTTGGTAGGTTCAGGGCATGCACAGAGGTGGTTGCAGGACCTGGAAGTGTAGGTGGCTACACCTGAGGCGGTCTAGCCACAAGGGCGACCGGAAAGGCTTGTCCACCACTCCCTAATTATACATTGGGTTGCCTGACTCAATTCCTTTTTCCCCGATGTGACTCCTCCATTCATGCTTTAATGCATGTGTGCGTACTTTCCTGTGTGAAAAGGAGGAGCTCCTGTGCATCTCAGTAGCGTAAGACAAGCAAGCTTTTGTCTGTAACATCCCTTCTCTGCTCTTGTTTTCAAAGCCATTGCATAATAGCTTAGCACCAATTTTACCATTTCTCGTCATGTCATCATTCCAAGGCGCTTAAAATTTAAACAGCATTCGCGCAGCGCAGCATGCACAGCATAGCGCCAGCCTTAGATAGACACACCCCGGCACTCTTTTCGTCACACTATTTCGACCTCGTCCACATCGCTTCCTAAATTTTAAAAAATATATCTTAACGCGTAAGATGAAAGGTCTGCTGTTACTAGCGGCACAGGATCTCGCAGAAAATAATGCAGCTTCACGCAAAGCCATCTGCTGAGCCCCAAAATGATTTTGCAAATTAAATGCTTTCTTTAATTTTTCTATTTTTTATTACTTTGATTACATCGCATACTTACTGACCAGCTAGAAAAGAGCAGCAAGTACAAGTTCGTGCGTGGAGCATTGTCCCTTGCATCAACGACCCTGTAAAATTAAAATTTGTAAAATTTCTTTTAACATTACGAATTTAAAATTGCTATCTACCTGCATTAGCCACAGCAATGCCGTTTACTCGAGGATCCCCCGCCCCCCTCCTACTTCGTTCATTAATAATACATGCTTGCATCGTCTGATTAATGACGCATGCAGACATAATATTGCAGATAATCAAATAGGAACTGGAAAGAAAAAATCTAAAACACAGCATTTAAAAAAACACGCCTTGGCTGATTACATACACTTTCTTTTTGTATGAAAGCTGCGCGCATCCATCTTTGCCTGCGCTCGCAGCCTTGCCTCCTTCTCCTCAACCTCCGCCCCCAAGCCCAAACCCTCCTTCACCACAGCCGCCACCAAGCCCAGCACCTCCCAGCCCCTCGCCACCTCCGCCGCCCTCTCCACAGCCGCCCCCGCCTCCTTCACCAACGCCCCCCCCCTCCCCCGAGCCCTCAGCCGCCTCCGCCTCCCTCACCAACGCCCCCCCCCTCCCCCGAGCCCTCAGCCGCCTCCGCCTCCCTCACCAACGCCCCCCCCTCCCCCGAGCCCTCAGCCGCCTCTGCCTCCCTCACCAACGCCCCCCCCTCCCCCGAGCCCTCAGCCACCTCCGCCTCCCTCACCAACGCCCCCCCCCTCCCCCGAGCCCTCAGCCACCTCCGCCTCCCTCACCAACGCCCCCCCCTCCCCCGAGCCCTCAGCCGCCTCCGCCTCCCTCACCACCACCACCTCCTCCCCCAAGCCCTCAGCCTCCTCCCCCGCCAACGCCCCCACCACCTCCTCCCCCAAGCCCATCACCCCCGCCACCCCTGCCCCCACCCTCACCTGCCCCACCGCTACCACTTCCTCCAAGTCCTGCTCCCCCTCCACCTCCCAGCCCTTCACCTCCGCCATCTCCCCCTCCTCCCAGCCCGGCTCCTCCCCCGCTGCCAACCCCACCCTCACCAAGCCCGTTGCCACCTCCACCTCCTTCTCCTTCCCCTCCGCTGCCCCCAAGCCCGGTGCCCCCTCCGCCACTGACACCACCTCCTCCGAGCCCTCTGCCGCCCTCACCACAACCGCCTAGCCCTGCTCCGCCACCTCCCCCCTCGCCTCCTCCCCTGCTGCCCCCCAGTCCGTCCCCAACACCCCCAAGCCCGCCCCCCCTTCCCATGCCCCCACCACCAAGCCCTCCTGCACCCCCGCCACCTTCGCCCACCCCTCCTCCTCCAAGCCCAACTCCTCCTTCCCCACTGCCGCCCCCTCCCAGCCCCTTGCCCCCTCCCCCGCCCTCACCATCTCCTCAGCCCCCTCCAAGTCCATTGCCACCAAGCCCACCACCGCCGTACCCGCCGCCACCCTCACCTCTGCCCCCACCTCCTAGTCCTCTACCCCCACCTCCCAGTCCTTGGCCCTCACCTCCCAGCCCTCCGCCCCCACCTCCCAGTCCTCTGCCCCCACCCCCAAGTCCTCAGCCCCCACCCCCAAGTCCTCAGCCCCCACCCCCAAGTCCTCAGCCCCCACCTCCAAGTCCTCTGCCCCCACCTCCCAGCCCTCTGCCCCCACCTCCCAGTCCTCTGCCCCCACCCCCAAGCCCTCTGCCCCCACCCCCAAGCCCTCTGCCCCCACCCCCAAGTCCTCTGCCCCCACCTCCCAGCCCTCTGCCCCCACCTCCCAGCCCTCTGCCTCCACCTCCCAGCCCTCTGCCCCCACCTCCCAGCCCTCTGCCCCCACCTCCCAGCCCTCTTCCCCCACCTCCCAGCCCTCTGCCCCCACCCCCAAGTCCTCTGCCCCCACCTCCCAGTCCTCTGCCCCCACCTCCCAGCCCTCTGCCCCCACCTCCCAGCCCTCTGCCCCCACCTCCCAGTCCTCTGCCCCCACCTCCCAGCCCTCTGCCCCCACCTCCCAGCCCTCTGCCCCCACCTCCCAGCCCTCTGCCCCCACCTCCCAGCCCTCTGCCCCCACCTCCCAGTCCGCTGCCCCCACCTCCCAGTCCGCTGCCCCCACCTCCCAGTCCTCTGCCCCCACCTCCCAGCCCTCTGCCCCCACCCCCAAGTCCTCTGCCCCCACCTCCCAGCCCTCTGCCCCCACCCCCAAGTCCTCTGCCCCCACCCCCAAGTCCTCTGCCCCCACCTCCCAGCCCTCTGCCCCCACCCCCAATTCCCCCCAACCCTCCCACCCCCCCACCAACAAGCCCCCTACCACCTCCTTCCAGTCCGCTGTTGCCACCCCCACCATTCCCTCCTCTTGCTCCTTTTCCTCCAGGCTCTGGTGGCTCTAACATCACTAACTGCCCATGCCACCGCATCCCAGAGGCAGACCCCACCTCAAATTGTGGGACCGGCCGAACACGCCTCCGGTTTGAGGCTGCAGATGGCAGTGGCACGCCCCATTACCGCTGCCCAAGAGAGATGCTGCAGCTGGATACGGGCAACTTGACTGTATCTGAAGCTTTCTCAGGGATTTACTACTTTGAGTTCTGCTGGGCGTATGCTTGTCTGCCAGAGGCACTGCAGGTGAGCATGCGCACTGATTCAGCCTTCTTTGCATGCCTCTTTCCATAATCACCCTGTTACAGCTTGTGCCTTCTTGATTCAGAGCTCTGGGTATGTTCAACACTCTGCGCTGCAATGGGGATTAAGCAGAGCTCCTCAAGCCTCATACATTGCCTCACATTTGCCGCTTCTGCGATCCAGTTGCAAGATCTGCATCATCAGCTGGAGCTAGAAATCCTCACCATACGCTTGACCAAGAATTGTTAATGGGTGTCCTCGCTATGCAGGACAAAGAACTGAATATTGTAGCTGAGGCTGTGGAAGTGCCCAACGGCGGATTCAATGTCACGGAGAACAGCACAGCGGTCGTCCTGGACGTCATTGCACCAGCATGCACTTTGCCTACAGCTTCGTTGTTCATCAACGATACTCAAGGGTGTGTCAGCAAGCCGGCTTGCCAGTCGGTGTGCATTCTATGGTGTGCATGCAGGCTTGCAGCTTCTAGTTTCCTGGCATCCTTGCTTGCTCTTCTGTTGTGAACAAGGCATCGACATCCATGAGGACTCGCTTCTTTGAAAGGAAGCAAGGGCGGCTGCTAACGCTATTTGATTGATGTTTGAGAGTCGCTCCTCTGATCCTGCAACATTGCCACGCTCATCTCTCCTTCACCACCGTACTGTCACTCACACCGTGGTGCTCACCTCCCTTTCCATGTGCGCAGCGCTGCTTTGCAGCTCCCAGCAAGCACGAGTGATGGTGGGCTCCTGGAAGTTTCCCCCACAAACGGCTCCACAGTGACCGCACTCTCATTGTCCACCACCATCAACACCACCTGTGATGACAACAACCTCATGGTGCTTGTGACAACAGCTTACGCACAAGAACCACAGCCGATTGTGCCCACCAGTTCCTGCCCCTGTTGGGCACCTCCTGATGGCGATGGCGACTGCCCCTTCCCCCAAATCCCCATCACGCTTGAGACAATCACAGACAACACGTCGTCGCTTGGGGTGTCCTACCAACAGTGCATCGACCCCGCCAACTTTGACTTTTAGTGGGTGCAAACCTTGCAGTGGGCAGCATTTTGCGTTCGGTTCTATTTTATGCGTGTGCATTTTGTGGATACTCATGCTGCGCTTGTGTGTATGGTTTAAGAGGTCTATTGATTCGACAACGTACGCTTTGTCCTGGAAGTGTTTAAAGTTGTGCATGTTTTCTAGAGTCTTTGAAGTTGAAAGTGTGTGCTCGCCATGGCGATACATTTGGGAACCCACGGGGTCTTGTAGCAGATGTACCATCAATATGTGCTCTGGCCAATGCATCATCTTTTGACCCCGCTTATACACAAATAGGTAAGCCATGGTATGGTGGCAGATGCTCCATCAGCGTTTGCCTTGGCCTTTGCATCGCACCCTTGCTTTTCATACACATAAGCTGACACTGCACAACTTGAAGGATCAGGATCAACAGGGCTTCTCAAGCTGAGGTTGAGTGTCACAAGGGTGATGGCCTTACACTCAAGCCTCAAACGTGTTTAATTCTTATGACAATGATGCCATGGGCTGATGCCATGATGCCATGAATGACGTCATGGGCTGCTCATCCTAGCTCATGGTTCAGGTTGCTGCTGAGGCATAACGGCAGACGGCCATGAGAATTGCTCATGAATCATGCTCGATAAAGGGCAGCAGTAACCTGAGCCACAGGCAGTCAAATCCACCCCTTTTACAATACACCATACTGAACCAGCATTGCTGGCTCATTGTGCGCTTGTTGCAGCCGTGGTGAAATGGCCTTCTCTTTCTGCTGGCGGTACAAGTGCCTGCCTGACGCCTTCTCGAGGGCCAACTTTACAGCTACTGTGTCTGGACTGGAGCGCTTCAACATTCCAGACATGCCAGGTGGCGTGGTGTACAATGCAACAATCAAGGTGTGTGTGTGTATGTGTGTGTGTGTCTGTGTGTGTGCGCGTGTGCCGGTGCGTGCGTGCGTGTGTGTGTGTGTGTGTGTGTGTGTGTGTGTGTGTATGTGTGTGTGTGTGTGCGCGCGTGTGCCGGTGCGTGCGTGCGTGCGTGCGTGTGTGTGTGTGTGTCTGTGCGCGTGCGCGTGTGCCGGTGCGTGCGTGCGTGTGTGTGTGTGTGTGTGTGTGTGTGTGTGTGTGTGTGTGTGTGTGCGTGTGTGCGTGCGCGTGTGCCGGTGCATGCGTGCGTGCGTGTGTGTCTGTGTGTGTGCGCGTGTGCCGGTGCGTGCGTGCGTGCGTGTGTGTGTGTGCGCGTGTGCCGGTGCGTGCGTGCGTGTGTGTGTGTGTGTGTGCTGGTGCTGGTGCGTGCGTGCGTGTGTGTGTATGTGTGTGTGTTGCAACAATCATGGCTGTGGTGCATGCTATGAGCCCCTGGCCTAACCTGTTTTCGTGCACAATTTCACAAACCATAGCTTGCATTGGCTTCATGACTGGCACCCTGACCCCCCATCACACTGCCCGTGCCCCTCTATGCTGCGTTCCAGGCGACCCCAGGTGTCGTGCTTTCTGTGAGCGGCCCGCCCAAGGATGCAACAGAGCAGCGCGTAAGCTTTACAAATGGTCCAGAGGAAACACGGCCATCCTTGGCTCTTGTCAACCGCGGCGACTGGACTACCATGAACGTGACACTCCCAGAAAGGGGGTGGAGCAACGCGACCTTCACATTTTTCGTGCCTATAAGCTACGATGACCTGTCAGCAGCAGTTACTATGATACTGTGGGAGGGACAAGACCTGCCAGCAGCTCCGCCGCCACCTGTGGGCACAGTTTGCGCGTGAGTGGGCAGTCCTGTATGAAAGTGACTGTGCTGCACATGCTTGATGTCACACTTTGACTGTGCTGCACATGCTTGATGTCACACCTTGACTGTGCTGCACATGCTTGATGTCACACCTTGACTGTGCTGCTCATGCGAGATGTCACACCTTGACTGTGCTGCACATGCGAGATGTCACACCTTGACTGTGCTGCACATGCGAGATGTCACACCTTGACTGTGCTGCACATGCTTGATGTCACATCCTTTTGTTTGGGGGAGGCAAAAGCTGCCCGAAGCAGTGCCAGCACCGTCTGCGGCACGGTTTGCGTGACAATAGCACTGTGCAATGTGGGAAGGATGGCTCTGAGGATGTCCATATTTCCATCCTTGAGCCGGTGCAGCCAAGAAGGATCCACATCTTCTTTTTCATATTCCCATCCATGTGCTCATGTGTAGGGTTGGCCTATTCCTTATACAAACTCCATATGTGTCACAAAATCCGGGGAAATAAAACTGAATGTACAGGCGTGTATACAATGTGTAAGATTGGTTTAACCTACTGTGTGTGCATGCTCCATGCAAAATGTGAGCAGAGCTCAATTGGTGCAACAGAGCTGAGAGAGTGGCCGCAAAGACTGTACTGAGTTTGAGCTTCCATTTCAGTGCTGTACTTACAGAGAGTAAAAAGGAAAAAACTTGCATTACTTACTGGATCCCTCAATCAAGTCCTTGCTGCAGGCACCATTTTTTGGCAGAGACATTGCATTGTTTGTTTGCCTTTGCTGAAAGCCCTGCTGCTCTTTGTCAGCCAATGAATTGTGTAGAGATGCCTCTTTCCAGGTGCCAGGAAACCCAAACAAACATCCATCCAATGTGGCATGCTCGCATGCATGCGCAACACAGGTGCCCAGCTGAGGTGGAGGACGATGGAACTTGTGGCCAAGGCCTCATGCTGGCCAGGTACACACGTCCTGATGATCCCTCTCGGAGTACCACCCGCTGCCATAACCCACCCCAGTACGACATCTTCCGCACACCGCCCCGCTTTGTCTTCTCCCTCTGCTGGGTATGTACACGTGGCGCAGGCATAGGACACAAATTTGGAAGCTGAATGTGCCACTTCAAAAGGGTGCCTCCTGCACCTGCTGGACGCATGCAGAAACAGCAGCAGGCATAGGACGTATCTGTGTAAGCTGAGGCACCCCTTCTGGTAGCTCCTTCTGCATCTGCTGGGCGCGTGCAGAAGCACGCAGCAGGCATAGGACGTATCTGTGTTAGCTGAAGCACCTCTTCTGGTAGTACCTCCAATATTTGCTGGGTAAGCGCAACGACATAGGGCTGGCACTGGACCAACTTAAAAGCTGAGTGTGCCATCCAGAGTGTGAGAGTGGCTTGAGGATTTCGATGTGTTCTACAACATCGAGATCTTTGCGGCAAGTGCATGGAGACAGGGATTTGGGCGCACGCCAAGGCAGGCGGCACGGGGCGCCTTGAATCAGCTAACTAAATTAGTGTGACCTGCATTGTGCATAGCTGAAATGGTGCCTTCTGCGTGGCATTGAAATCCTTGTGGTGGTCTATCAATGTACCCGTATCAGAGCATTGAGCACAATCAGCTGAGACTCCCTTTTTCCACAAATTTTGTCTACGTTTTGTGGTCAAACTTGACCTTTGGGGGGCGGAGTCCCTTAATGTTTTGTCCAGTCAACACGGAAAGAATAAAGCTTTGAGCCGTCTGGGCCTCCCCAAGTCATAAGAATACCACCATTTGAAAGCTAATTTTGTGCTGATGCCATAACTACTTTTGGATGCTCGGTCAAGCCTGCTTGCCCAGCCGGAAATATCTGCAGTGTGTCTCGCCCTTGGGTTGTGCGATCATATTCTATTTTAACTATGTATTTCATTAATGTTTTGTCGACTTTGATTGCTGTATCGCGGTGAGGGTGGTTGGCGCATAACTGACGATGACAGGCTTCAGGCCCTTGCAGAAGCACAGCAGAGACGGGAGTATTTTATTAGTACCTGTGTTGAAAGGCGCGCTCAGACTCGTGAGAGGAGATGTGGTGCACAGCCTGGCATGCAGCAGCATGCAGACCAACTTGCAACTCCGCCTCATGCATTGGATGGGCCTGATTGTGACAGCCTTCAGGATCTTGGAGCAGCACTCAGAGGAAATAGGGTAAATATTGCCTGTTGTCTCGCGATGAGGGGGCTTGGAGCAGCGGAGACGTGAGCAGGGATGGACTTCGTAACAGGCACTCTCATGGCGACATGGTGTTGTGGGCTGGTTAATGCTGGGTGAAAGGAGAGCTAGAACTCCCAGTTGACCCAGCTCCTTTAGTGCACTCAACCCCCCCCTGCATGCACATCTCCTCCACTTGCCCATGGGAGTTCTGACCTGCATGATGTTGATATGCTTTAATATTGCATTAATGCTCTGAAGACGTGAATAGGAGTTGATAGGTGCTAATGAAGTACAGGAGCGGAGGGGTGCAGGGGGAGCGCAGCCCCCCCTGCATATCTCATTTCAATTCATTTTGAGCCTGAAAGGTGTAGATTATTCAGGTACAATGCATGCAAGGGAAGCACAGGCTCCGCCCTTTTTTTGTGACCCAGAGGACCAAACCCTACTTGTTTCCTCTTGTACGAGGTGAAAAGCCTGCTGACATTTATCCTTTCGGGCTTTCTCTGAAAGGTGCCAGTCACCATGCCAAAAGGTCAGAAGGATAAAACAAATAACTCAGATCATTTTCTGTGTGTATCAATTGCTGCACAATTACTGTGGATGACTGCCAACACACTGCCTGCAGCTGTGGCAATGCCTGGGGTCAAACTTCACAGGGCCGGACAGCTCGCGCATCAAGCCTTACACAATCGCGCTCCCCAACGTTACGGCCTTCCATAATATGGAGCGCATGCCGCCTGGCATAGCAAGCCTGGAGCTACGTAAACCAATACCGGTAAATTGTCATACGACTGTGGGACCCATCATCAATTAACGCATGTGGTTGTGAGGGTGGAAGTGGGCGTGGGTGGACGTCGAGCTTGCCTGCTTGAACCTCTATAGTTTGCGACAGGAAGAACGCTGCATTGGATCTCTGATTGGCTGTCCACATCAAGCGTCGCATAAGATCATTCAGCGCTGCACTCTCACCTCAAGCATTGTATGCAAGAGATCTCTGGCAGGTGTCACACATCAAGCATGAGATGAGCATCAAAAAATGCACATGGTTGTGAGGGTGAGGGTGGGTGTGGTTGGATTTAAAACTAGGTTGTGTAAATCTCCATGGATAGGTTGCAACAGGAAAAACATTGCGTCAGATATCTGACGGATTCCTCACAGCAAGCATGAGATGAGCAATTAATACCTGGCAGAGGAAGCTTGCTCAACTCCATTGGATGCCCAAGAGCCTCGTCTCTTTCCATACTCTGCAGGCTGCACTTAGAACCCTGCTAACAACCACGATGGAGGTCAAGGTTGATCATTGAATGGTCAGAGGGTCCCTGCATAATTGAACTTGGAATCTGTTTGCCAAAAAGGCCCACTCAAGCTGTAATCAATCCCAACCAAGTCCAAAACTTCTGCGCTTTCAGGTAAACATGACTGTGAGCATTCGTGCGGGTGAGGATGAGACAGGGCCATTCTGGGAGAATGGCGAGCTCATTACTCTGCCTGGTAGCCAGCGGGGGGACATCAGCTCTCTGGCAATCACCATCGAGGTGCCCCCACAGTAAGTGCATGCACTGATGCTGTACCTGTTTGTGCTTGGGGATGGGCCTGGTGTGGAAAAGAAAAAAGGAACAGAGAGAAGACAAGTGAGGAAGTGTGTATAGATTGGTTTTTCCCCCACAAGGGCATGAAGGTGGTCAGAAAGGCTAATCATTTTGCACAAGCAGCATCGTTGTGCCTGAATGACGCCCACTTATAGCCTATAGCATGCAGGCCAGTTATTTGTTCCGATGCCCAGTGTGCAGGAAGAAACTGGTGGTCACCAATGTGCTTTCTCAAGAAGCATCTGTGACCCCATTTGAGCTGCAAGCAAGCTCTCTTGTGCCTTTCTGGTGCACCCAGCTTGCCATGGAATCATTTGTGTGTGCCCCAGAAGCCTATAGCAATCTCTTACATGGCTGTCAGGCTACAGTGCCCAGCTTTCTGATTGTCTACACTCAAGTGCTTCTAAGGTCGTGAGCATCAGCACAATGCTTGTGTAGTTTCATCAGGAGCACCAGTGCAATGCCTGTATAATCTTATTCAGATGTGCTCATGTCTACGTTCCACAGCAGCAAAACGAATGGCACCAATAGTACATGTGTGTTAACTTGGTGTTCTGCTGACATCCAGGCGTGCTCATGTCTACGTTCTTCAGCAGCAAAACGAATGGCACCAATAGTACATGTGTCTTAACTTGGTGTTCTGCTGACGTCCATTGCAGGCCATGGTATGACAACAATGCAGCAGCCCTCATCATCGAGCCAGGACCCTTCCCTCCCCCACCACCTCTGCCGCCCACCATGCCACCACTCCCTCCTCTTTCCCCCGGTGGAATCAACGATGCCACCTCCTTCATTGTTGCACGCTACACGGTGCTTGAAGAACTTAGCCCCGAGGACTTGGACAGCCTGCTGATGCGCCCCTCTGCAGACATTGTGGCAGAGGTCATGCAGCTCATTGTCCTGCTGCCTACATCCTTCAGTGATCTGCTGGCCATCCCCAGCTGTGCTCCTGATGCGCTGGCATCCGCAAAGGCCACTCTGGCTGAAATTTGGGGCATCGATGAAAGCATGGTGGCCGATCTGCAGTGCAGCATGGGAGGCACTATCACACAGCGTCGGAGGCAGCTTTTAGCTGCTCCCACCACAGGTCCTGCCAGGAGACTGCTCCAAGCGGTGAGTAGCCACAGGCTTCCGCAGACTAATTATGCCTAGCTGATAGCGGCATGGAAAGTGCTCTTGGAAGTGTAACTTCCAGGGTGGGGAGGATAGATGCATGGAAAGAAGGGCATTGTGGTGCCTTCATCAGGAATTTTGGGGCATGGATAGGGTGGGTGGTTAGGGACATTGAATCTGAGGGATCAGGGGCTTAGATAAGGGTCTCTTTGGTGATTGGGCATGGCAATGAAACGATTGGATATGTCCAATGATCGCTTTATGGCTCGGGCATTTGTTTTCATCTCACCAGTTTCTTGCTCTTGTCTGCATGCCCTCAAGGTTTCACAGGCTGCTGCTTCAATGAAGTGTGAAACAGACTGTGTGTGTACATTGGTGCATGACATGTCCACATGCCACAGAAAACTCTGCTCTATTCGACCAGCCTTGGTGTGTATCCCCTGGGAAGTCAGACCCATTCAATTCCTTGGCCAGGCAGACTGCCTGGACGTCCCATATCATGCAGGAGCCATAATTCTGACCATTGCTTGTGCCTTCACCATGGTGCGTGTCCCCTGCAGGACACAGACCCATGCAAAGCACAGGCCAAGATCTGCCTGGACATCCAACTGGCAGTTCCCTATTCTAATGTGGCAGCAGCTAGTGGGGGCATCGACGGCCTGGTCAGCAGCTACCGCTTTCAATTGGAGTCAAACCAACAGATGAAGGACAGCCTGTTTGAGTTTGGAACGGTGCGCAGATTGCATGAAAGCCTTGTGGTGAGGGAGAAAGAAAGCCTTCTCTTTTTCAGGGGCCAAGAAAGAAAGCCAGTTCCTGCCCAAGGAGTGCAGGGCAGCGCTCATGACTGTGGGCAGCTGCGCGTTGTGCTAAGTTAAGTAAGACCCTGACAGGCGATTGCTGATGTCTGCCCAGAAAATGCAGGTTGGCCTCCCTGGCAGTTTGGAGGTGCGCAATTTCATGATTGGGGGGTTTGTACTTCCTGTTCTGACAGCGCAAATGCTTGACATTGCACAGACAATGTGAGGCGGCCTTGCAGCTTAGGGCTGTTAGGCAAATGGTGGTAAAGATGCTTGCACAGACAATGTGAGGCAGCCTTGCAGCTTAGGGCTGTTAGGCAAATGGTGGTAAAGATGCTTGCACGGCATGCTACCATGGATGTTATCCTGTTGTGCCTTCAGCAGGATGGTCTCTCATTGTTGTAGGTGCTCTTCCTTGCCCTGCAGCCCAGATCTGTGTGAATGCAAAGGCACTTGCATTCAGATGGATGGACGGTTTTTTAAACAGAAAGAGTACTCCAAACAGTATCTGCAGCACATATTTTAAGACCTGCATTCAGTGCTGTGCTGTTTCCATGAAACCTTTTGAAGTTCGTGTTTAACGCTAAACATTTCAGCTCAGCATCTGTGTGGCGCGGGAAGGGGAGGGGCAGCAAGCTCTTGCACCATGGCCCTTGCCAGCATTTGCACGACGACCCTTGCCAGCATTCATATACATACATACATGGCACAGCTTGCAAGCCTTCACAATGACTGATGCTTGCGCTCACACACTCATGCCCTTCCTCAGGCAATCTATGCTACCAGATTCAAGATCTCGCGGCCAGACCAGCAGGATGAACAGCAATCAGATGCGCCTGGGCGGCGGCTTGCGCAAGGAGACAGCACACCCCCTGACTGCAGTGCCTTGGATGCCACACTGCCTCGTCGGTTGAGGGACGAGCTCATCAGTGATCCTGAGTGTGAGAGGGAGGTAGTGCAACCTCCAGATGAGAGTACTCCCCCTGGTCAAGACCCTGGCGAGCCCGCTCCTCCCGATGATGGGGATGATGTGATCTCTGATAGGCCACCTGCTGATAATGAGGACCCCAACGGCAGCGGCAGCGATAGCAATCTGGGCATGATCTTGGGCCTCGCGCTGGGATTGGGACTTGGCATCCCGGCCCTGGTGGGCGCAGCATATTTTGTTGTGCGCGCCCGGAGGCCGAAGTTGGAGAAGGCGCTGATTATAGCTGACAGTTTGGTAAGAAATTGTGCACACGAGTTTTTATATGTCTTGGATAAAATTTTGCAAGCCTGTGTATATCCATCATTTGAGCATGCTCACAAGCGCGTGCAGTATGCCTTGACATCACGTGCAGCGCTTGGGGGTTGCGCAGCTTGTCAAAGGTCATTTTGCTTTCTTGTACAACAGAAGAGAGAAACAAATGATTTGCCAAGGTCTGGGACAGAGGCTGTGGTCAAGTGAGAGCCAGATTGCATGCAGGCACAAACACACAAGATTGCAGTGGTATGGTGCAGTGCATGTTCACAGTAATTTAGATGCCCACATTCATGAACTTTCTGGCCAACTTCCAAATCCTGCTGTTTCCATCTGGGATTCACGTGTTAAAAAAGACATCCAGTTAGACGTCCAGGTAGCCAGATCATATCCTGTACCCTATCGACTCATTGCAGCATGTACAAGCATGGCTACCAACGGCTCACCTCGTGGTCATGCTGCTCTTACAGGGACCACATAGGTTTAGGAAGTCCAGGAGCATAACTCCTGAGCCCTCTGTACTGGTGCAACAAGAAGTCAGGCCTCCCCCAGCTGCTGTGGAAGGTGCGGCGCGACTAGGACGTTTTCACGCAGTCCATGATTACAGGATAGCAAGCCCATGTGTCCGCACTCTGTCTGTTGCAGCAAATTGTTTGTTGCATGAGCATGAAACGGGAACGGGGAATATTGGCCTCTGCAATAGCAATAGAGTAAATGCGTATGGCGCTGAGCAGTTCAGTACACACACGCACGCACACATACACGTGCTTGCATGAGTTGCCTGAACAACGTTTTCCTCTGTTTATTCACATTGCTTTCACATTGCATTCACATTGCTTTGCTTGTATTGCTCACTTGACTACTGGCTTGTTCTTTTCTGTGGTACACTCCCATCCTCCCAGGCTCTAGACGCGCTACAGGTGGTCCTGGCTCGACTGCTTCCACAGCAGATCGCATGCAGCAACAGCAGCAGCAGCAGCAACGAAACCCCATGTTTAAAGGGTGGCAGCAGCGGCGTACGGTGAGTGTGCACTTCAGGAACCATGGTGGAAATGAGGTCTAAGCTGATGTGCTTGCAAGCCAGCACAGCTCACACGTACTGCTAACGGTTGTTCTTTTGGCTGGAATGGATACAAATTTACACACACACACACACACACACACACACACACACACACACACACACACACACACACACACGTGTGTGTGTATATTGTATGTAAGTATAAATATACGTTTATGTAGGTCAGCTCTCTATTTATATGTGTGTACATTATTATGTTGGTGCATTCTTTTACCCAGAGGGGGGTCACCATTGTGTGGGACTTCCAAAGGCTATAGAGATATCTCTCAGAAATGCCTGGGCGTCCCAGGACCAACTTTTGTCAGGGCAAAGAAGGATGACGTCCTGATATTTTTTGCGCTGGGATGTCCAGGCATTTATGAGATGTGGCCAGATCAAGATCAGGTGAAACTGTTTGAAAACTTGTAAGTTCTGCCGATTTCTATGATGGACAGTGTTTCATTACATACAAAACAGCACTCTGCAGTTTCAGAATGCATGGGGGGAGGGCTTCCAGAAGAGTTTCTGGAGAAAGACCAGTCCAATGTTGGAGTGCAAGCTGGGTGCCGGTCTTGACCGAGATTTGCTTGTGTATTACACCTGTATGTCAGGTGCATGCAGGAACGTCGCCAGGGGCCAGAGCAAATTTTCAACCATTTTTGGCACGCCCTGTTGCAGCCTCACCCCCAATCGACCCCATTCCTTTGCCTTGTTGTCCAATATCTTTCCAATTGACCCCCTTCCTTTGCCAATGTTGTTCAATATCTTTCCAATTGACCCCCTTCCTTTGCCAATGTTGTTCAATATCTTAGTTCTACAGGTTGTGGGGTTCAATTCATGTGATGGGGGAACATGATTGACCCCATTTTGGCCTGGGACGGAAGAATCCTAGCCCCTCTTCTAGCCACCTGATGGTTCAGGACGCATCTATGTGACTGCTTTTAATAATACTGCATGCTCTGGTGTCATGATGGAAGCTAGTTGATTCCCACACCTCAGCCTACAGTGCTCTCTTGTCCCTTGACCGCCACTCTTACGGCGTAAAAGGACTGGTCAACCGCGGATACCAAACTTGCGGATCTCATCACATATGTAGTCACTCTATGACAGCTACACGCACACGGGGGCACCTTCCCCGAAACTTTTGATGAGGGTTGCCCCAAAGGCACACAAGAACAAATCAGCATCAAAAGATTGCGCCCTGCCAGTGAAAGCCCCAGCAGGCCCAGAGAAGTTTGGGAGAGACAAACAATTTGACCTCCCTCTGATGTTTACCTGGTTTGACCTTACCTACTTTTTGTCTTTTAATCATAGTAATGTGATTTTTCTACGCAAGTGCTGTTTTGGCCATCCCTGCTGACCCAGACAAAGCTGGCTTAGTAACAAAATTGATTCACGGGCTCTTGTGGGCGACAAGAAATCCAGCGGAGTTGGAAGTACAGACCTGTTCATAGGTCACAGTTGGGGACTCTTTGACATTCTGCTTTTAGCAACTTAAAGGCCCTCAGTCTGAAAGCTTCCAGCACAGCAGAGGTTGTGTATTCCCTGACGCTTAGGGCATACTGAAGTAGGCCACAACAAAATGTGTTTACTGCATTATTTCATTCTTTCCTCATTGTTAGAATTCTGGAGCGATGTTTGGCCTCTTGTGCATGCAGGGCTAAGTCAAGTGACATCGAAGAAGATAATGTTGGCAACAGCGGACTCAATCCGGTCTGCAGAAACCTATCCTCTTGAAGTGTTAGAGGAGCTTCTTGACTCTAGGCAAAGAGGAAGTAGTTTTGGAAGGGCTTATGGGCCTGGACAGCATGATAAATGTATGGATAAAGTTGGTGCTGCGCCTTTTGCAAGCACCTGTGTACTTCTGTGTTCCTGCTCATCTCTCTTTCTGCATCCTTGCAAGTTCTTAAGTGTAACTAAGATTTCATGGAATCGTGCAACATTCCTACTTAAAGGATGCTGGTAAATGGAAGCTTGTATATATTAACTCATCTGCTTCCAAGTGGACATGAATACTAATCTCTGATTTCTGGGAGATCTCCATGCATGCATGAGCTTATGATGTGTGAAACGTTGTAGGAAGGACACGATACAGGCTGCGTGCCCCATGCATACTCTAGATCTTGGTCTTTCCTAGTGAGGCTTATTGATCAGGCTAAAGCATTTCCAACTTCCTTCATAGCTTGCAGTCCCTGCAGTCTCCGAGATCCTCACTGGAGTGACTTCCCTGAGGGTTGACGTTGATGCTGAATGGCTGCCTGAATAATCCTGAATCACCTTTCTTTTTACCTTCTCTTAATGCATGCAGCCAGTTTTGGACTGCTTTGCCTTCCCTTTTCTGTTTCGTTTTCTTCCCTTCAAAAGGCGTTTTCCATCGCCATTGTCCTTAGAAGGCTGAATTAAGCACCTTGAGCGCAATGCTCTTTTTCTTTGTTTTGTGTCGTCGATGTCATGTGGAACAGCGTTATCGAGAGTTTCTGAAGTTGCGTGGCCTTGTTTTCTTTTTCTTTAGTTTCCTCATAAGGGAAGCCTGCTTGAATTCCCTTGAAATGCTTTGGCCCAAGGTGTCCTTTTCCCAGACTGGTGTGTGGATTGGTCATGCTGCCTGCATAGGAAGACTCTTCTGGACGTTGAATAAAAGAGCGAAAAGCCTTTGTCATGAGTACTCTTCTTCTCTTTGCCTCAGTTTTCTTTGTTGCTTCTTTTGTTATCAATTTACAATGCAATGTGCAATGGACAAGAATTTTAAAGGGTCCACGATGGGAGGCCACTGGTGGCACCAAGGTTCACAATAGGATTTGACTTTCAGCCAGGTAGTTTAGCTGATGGGCTTGCTGATGTGTGCCAGCCAATCAAAAATCATCAGGTTGCATAAGGTTGCAGATCCAGAAAGCCTCCAGTCAAACCAACCGATTGCAAGGCTGTCCATAAAATAGATTAACTCCATGCAGAAAAGGAAACTGTATAAGCCTGTTGTTGTTTGGATATCCAAAAAAGCACAATATCAAAAGGAAAACGAAGGGTCGCAAGGGTTTGGCCATACATTTATTACCAGATTTACAGATTTATAGAATGGACCGCTAGCCACAACGTCGGACTAATAGGCCTGGTGCTGGTACATTCCAGCACACGGAGGCGGAAACTGTAAACGAGGAAACTGAAGAAAAGGGGTATGTCCACAGGATTCAAAACCAATGTTTTACCACAGGAGCGCACAAAGAAAGGGGGGCATGGGCTACCTGGGATGTCTCTGGCCTATGCTCGGAAGAGTCTGAGTACCACCATCTACAAGCCTTTCACATCAAATGAGTTTGACCATAGGCCACTTTATTACCAGAGCTTGCTACCTCATGTGAACAAAAGCATAAACAATGCGTTTTGGAACATGCCCAGTCTCTCAACTCGAATGAAACACACTGTCTTCCAATACCGCACAGGCACCCTATACAATCAGAAACATGCAGTCCGATATAAAAGGTCCACTAGCCTTACAAGGTTTACAAGGATAAGGCCTTCAGTCAAGAATTGCGACTGCTAGCCTGCTCATAAAAAGTGATTAATTCGTGAAGGAAAAAAGGAAGTTTATGGTTGTTCTGGTTTAAAAAAGCGGACACATCATGAGATCCTGCCTGTGAGAACAAGGGAGCATATTTCCTGCGGAGAGAGACCACCTGGGGATGTGTGCAATGAAATAGGACATGTTGTTCATCCTGGACATTATCATCAGCCTCACAAAGGTCACAGTTTAGGGCAGACCTGTGATTCCAAGTTGCTGTCTCATAGCGAAGGGTGTGAACACGAAGTCTAAACCGAGCCACGTTGCGAATGACATCATGGGGGAGGTCAAGGAACATGTATTTGGGAAGACTGTAGGAAGAATGCCCAACCAAGGCCCTTTTTGTAGGAGTAGCGCACCACTGGTGATAGGTTAAGCGTTTACTGTTGCACTCTCTTGGGTGTGTGTTGGAAAAAGGCGCCCAATATTGTAGATGCCTGGTCCTGAGGTCCACGACAAACCGACTGAGATCAATGGGCTCACAATTCAGCAGCTTCTGTTTGAAGGTGTGGGAGTGTGCCAAACCATCCATGGCTGACAGAATATGGGAGGACCAACAATCATCGGACCTTGAGCTCAGCCGCATGTCAGCCTGCAAAATCTTTTTCATTGTCGAGCTGTTGCATCGGGTCAGAGAATTATAAAGACGCATTGCTGCTCGGAACCAGTTGAACTGTAAGGGCTCTAAACCACATTCTCGCATGATGCACCAAGAGGGAGTGGTGTCCCTTACCCCCAGAGTTCTTTTAAGCACTGTTAATAACCACTTCTGTATGGGATTGTCCATCTCTTTGCCTTGTCGTAGGTAAGGGGTAGCCCAGATCTGACTTGCATACATGCCAGCAGGAATTGCATACGTCTTGAGGAGCCAAACCTGGGCGTGTAATCTGTTGGCAAGGTCGTGCTCCTGAACAAACTTTTTTACTCGGAAAGTACCAGCTGTGAATGGTCGCAACGCAGCATCAGCTGCAACATCCAGATTGATGGTTTTGTCAAACACCATGCCAAGATATTTGAAAGTATCTGTGTAGGGGAGCTGCGTACCATCAAAGTAAAGTGGGGGCAAATTGTCAGACCTGGAATTGAAGCACATCACCTCAGATTTCAGTGTGTTGACAGTCAACGACTTCCTTCGAGCATAGGCTCTCAATTTGTTGAGCATGGTCTGCACGTTGGTATGGTCATTGGACATGAGAGAGAGCCACTAGCCTTACATGCCCCCTACCTGATTGCCATCACATGCATACCGCTCTCCACACCCTATCTGGCTGCCAATGCCCTGTCATGCGTAACATGGTAACTGAGCGTCACAATATTGCTTGCAGGATGATTTTGAAACTGGTCAGTGAAGGCTCTTATGGGGCCAATCTTGTGCAGTTGGATGCGGGCAACACAAACCGTTTGACCCAGCACGACCTGCAGTCCCTGAGCAAATATCTAATCGTGCTGTGCCTTCCTACCTCTTCAAACCCGTAATTCCTATTCAAACCAGATGCAACTCCAGCCGCCCTGATGCAATCTTGGTCACTCCTCACCCAACTAACCCAAACAGACCACCCACTCCACCCTCACACCGAGTACTGCGCAGTATGGGGAGTAGCACAGCTCCAGCCCGCCATATCCACTTGATAGAAATCAAATGCTGTGAAGATACGAGGCCTAGTGCCCAGCTAGAAGCCTCACAGCAACAACACAGCGAACTGTGCAAACAACTCCAAGGTGCAGAGATTACTATCCACCCAATCCTCCTGGGTGTGAGTGGGACTATTTGCACTGCCCATACCCTTGAATAAATTCAAAAAATTAGGGATTGGTTCACAGAGATCTGAAACACTTGCAAGAAAACCCCATGCCCATTCTGTACAATTTGCACACAAACTTACCTCTACCAGACGTGCCATTGAAAATAAAAACACTCATAATAACACTGGTGCCCTGGAGCAGCATCATGCTGCCAGAAACCCACCCAATCCACATTTATTCCCCTCTCATCTTCTGGTTAGGGAGACTCACGGCTCTTTGAGCCAGTGTGTCTCTCTTTCCTTAATTGATGAAGGGAGAGTTTTCTCTGCCTACGTAGCTTTTTCTTTTTCTTTTTTTCTTTTTTCCTTGATATAATGGGATACAAAAGGGAGTGCGTGCCATTTGATTTATGGTTTTCCGCACCAATCATTGAATGATAGTCACTGCTTTCTTGTTCATCTCAGAAGAGAGTTACATAGCTGTACCTGTCTACGATGGCAAAGAAAGAAAGAAGAAGAACTACTGAGGCAGAGGAAACTCTCTCCTACATCGATTAAGGGCGTGACCTCTTGTGGCTGTGGGCGTGACCTCTTGTGGCTTAAGGACGTGACCTCTTGTGGCTGTGGGCGTGACCTCTTGTGGCTCAAGGGCGTGACCTCTTGTGGCTGTGGGCTGTGGGCGTGACCTCAATTAAGGGCGTGACCTCTTGTGGCTGTGCTGTTGACGCATGGGGGCAGTGGGGGGAGGAGTGTAGGCCCATGCGAGTTTTTGGTGGACTCAGTGCACCAAGGTCAGACCCTGCAAGGGTATGGCTCAGTGTGTGCTCGCGTGTGGTCACCGCCTGTCTGGGCATGCTGTGCAGTGGCCTATGGTCTTTCGCAGACGTGTGCAAGGGCCAGGCATGCGTGCTTGCATGTGCATCACCGTTACTGGCAGTCCATGCCTCAGTCCTTGCTATGTCTGCCTCAGAAGCCTTTATGGTGAGGCCCGCGTGTGTGTGCTTGCAAGGCCCCTCTGTCTGTGCCGCTTTTTGGGTGTGCCAGAGCTCTGGGCAGACAGGCTGGGACATTGACAGCAGCCTGTGGCCTTTCCGCTGAGTGTGCTGTCCGGCCTTCTGTTGGGGTGAACCTCCACTTGAGTGTGTGCCAGAGCTTCCGTGGAACTGCGTCCTGACCGTCTCATTGCCTCTTGTATCTCCTGTCACAGATGAAACTTGGTGCTCAAACTCGGAGTTTCAGGCGCTCTCTCTTGTCTTGATTTTGGTGTTTTACATCTGAGTTCAAACATTTCAATTGGTTTCAAACTAGGTCTCAACTCTGATGCTGGTTGAGCATGTTTCACCAGCGACCGATCAGCCAGAGTCTCGGGCTGTAGGCCACCATTGTAAACCCTTGTAAACCCTACATCAATTAAGGGATAGGAGACACATTGGCTGAGAAGAGTCGTGAGTCCCTTCCACCACAAAGATCTACAGATTAAAGAGAGGAGCCAGAGACAGAGGAGGACGAGCAATAAGTGAAGACCAAGACGTGCGATTACGAGTCCACGAGAAGCCTCTGGCAATGAAGGTTTCATGGAATCCCTCTGTGAGGTATGGGGGACTCCTCGGAGTATATGGGGGAGCACTTTGGACTCACCTTCAGCGCATTCGTATGCCTACGTGCCTGCTGGCTATCACTAAAAGCTTGTATGCAAATGCTGAGTACATCTTAATGGATGGCTGCAAGCAAGCACGTGTGCGCCCTCATTTTGGAGTTAAGCAAGGCCCGCTTTCCCCCTTGTTGTTTTCCTTGTACATCAATGACGTGGATTGCTTGGCAGAAAATGTGCAAGGGGCTAATGCAGGCACTAGGGACGTTCAAGTCACTCACATGCTGCATGCAGATGATTTATGCCTAACTAGCAATGTGCCCGATCAGCTTAGGCTGCATGCGTATGCTCAGCGGAAAGGATTGGTGATAAATGCTGCCAAGCCTGAGATCGTGCACTTTACTTCAAGGGGCGATAGTTTTCACGTTAGGTGGAGTTCGTTTATCTTGTGCAGATTCCTTTAGGTATTTGGGCATGCTGTTCACAAAACAACGCAACCTGCAAGCCACTGCTGAGTACGTGTGTGCCCCTTTCCTGGCTGGTTGTAGACGGATTAGGCAATTTGCATCTGAGCACCGCCTGACAGACAGGCCGCATACCATGCTCTGGCTGACAAAAGCATATGCTCGCCTTGCTAGCATATATGCTTGCCGAATTTGGGGCACTAGATAGATGAAAGGAGCTGAAATGGACAGTCCTTTGCAAACTGTACACCTGTGCTAATTGAAGCGTATCCTTGGGGTAAAGCGCACCACTCCTAATTGGTCTGTACTGCGCGAGTGTGGGCACGAACCTTTACAGTTCTATTGGTTTCGTGCAGCATTTAGGTTTTACAATGCTTTACAACGCAGCAACAGCACTACACTCAGTAAGGTACTGCGAGCAGATGTTGAATTGAGCAGTATTTCTCAAAAATGCTGGACCTGGAGAGTTTTTGGCTGCATGCACGGGCTTAGACAGGTGCAATAAGTTACTTCTTGTGTTCAGTCTGGGCAACCTATAGTCATGAGCCTTATGGAGTTTTTTGTGCATGCCTTTGCATGCTTGTTTCATTTAGAGTGACAGTGTGTGTGACTTTTACAGTTGACACTTCTGAACTCAGCTCAAGGCTTTCAGTTGACATTTACACTAGTTTAGTTTGGTTTGGTTACAGGCACCTTTTGCTTCAGCTAAGCTGCCCTTGTAGGCAGGTACAGCTATGTAACCCTATCCTATCCTATAGTCATGAGGGAATTTGTTGTTGATTTGAGAAAAAGGCTGCGAGGTGTGTGGAATGCTGCCTTGGCAGAACATCATATTCTCACCATCTCATGTCCTCACCATCATGATGGTGAACACACAAACAAATTAGCCAAGTATCATCATTAAATGGCTCTTCCTTTGAGACCCTTGACTGTTCATGGCGCACCCTTTTCTGTTCCTGGGTATTTACATCTTGATTTAGGCAAGCGCATGCTGAGAAACATAGCGCGTTTTCGTTTACATGCTCACACTTTAAGAGTCGAGACATCACTTTGGCAGGAGCACACATCTGCTTGTGATAGGTGTGACCAAGGAGGACTCCAAGATGAAAAGCATGCCGTGTTCCTTTGTTCTTGCGCTTCTGTGTGTTCTGTTCAAAGAACTTATGCACAGTTATATTCTGAGTCCAGCTCTCATAGAATTTTTCTGGACGAATCAGGCACTTTCTTCTATTCTCGAGCTAGCTCTGAGGATGTATTCCATTTCTTGCAGAAGCAAACTAATGAGACTTAACATTTTAATTTCCGAACTCATGGACATTTTTTGTGCAGTTGGAACAGTTGAGCAGACCAAGCAGCCAAACTACCTGGATTAGCTTCGTGTCTGCTTACCTGAAATGCCGTGACTGAGCTTCTAGCTCATATTGTTTTTTTAGAATGGACAAGTTTGGTTGCAGGCACATTTCGCTTCAGCTAAGCTGCCCCCGCAGGCAGGTACAGCTATGTAACCCTTCCCTTCCCTTCCCAAACTACCTGGCTGAAGGCCAAACCCCATTATAACCATCGTAACATTGAGCATTTTTGGGCCAGGTCTGGTTACAGGCCTCCATGTTCCCACTCAACCGCCCTTGTAAGTGGACATAGTGATGTAACCTCACCTGATCATTCCTGTAAAACCCTTCATGCTGCAGTGCGCCCGCTGTGAGCAAGGGGTGGACATTGTGTTGGGTTTATTAGGCCAAGGAGTAACTAAAACAGGGTTGGGGCGGCTGGAGGTGAGTCCATCTAGGAGATAGACTAAGATTTAAAGGCTTTTGAAGTATGCATCTACTTGAGGCTTGTCTAAGCCTGTATAACTTTTCACAGTATTTCTGGACCTCCAAGCTGCCTATGACAATGTCCAGAGGAAGCGAATGTGGGAACACTTGCAGAGAATGAACACACCTGGATACTTATTACAAGCCATCATGGCCATGTACCAAGGGGGGGTGTACGTTCTTGTTGATGGAGACAAAAAGTCAGGTGAAGTGGCCCAAAACAAGGGATTGAAACAAGGGTGCCCACTGAGCCCTCTTTCATACACCCTCTATACCAATGACATGGACCGTTTTTTTGATTCTGGACGAGGGGCTGTTACAGCCACAGAAACAACCAAGGTGTCCCATTGTGATTATGCAGATGACACGATGGTTCTTGCAAACTCTGCAGAAAACCTGCAATTCCAGCTTAATAGGTTCCATGAGTATGCGCGCCACAAAGAGCTGACACTCGATAAAACAAGACGAAGGTCATGGTTTTTTTCAGCGCAGATTCTACGCAACTGCCTGCTTTTGAGTACAATGGCACAGCCCTTGAGGTTGTTACAGAACTTAAATACCTTGGAGTTCTACTGAGACGTGATAACAAAATGAATGCTGCTACAAGCCAAATGGCACGTAACTTTATGGGAGGCATTGCCAGAGTACAAAAGGCTGGCGCTGAACTTGGTATCTTGAATAGGAAACATGCTATGCTTTGGCTCTTTCAAGTCTTTGCACTCACAGCAGGTTTATACGGATGCCAAATATGGGCTACAGACAAACTTTCTTTCGAGTCATCAGCGAAAACTAAAGCACATGTCTATCATACAGGCTTCCTCAAGTCTCTTTTGGGTGTTAAGAGAGCAACAGAAACGCACTGCTTACTTCGAGAGACGGGACAGATGCCCCTTTATTTTTACTGGTTCAGGTGTATCATGAGATTCTGGAACTCTCTTCTCAGTACAAGAAATGCCCTTTTGAGCCAAGTTGCGCAAGCAGACCTGCGACTTGCTGATAAAAAGGGCAGTTGGACTCACCAGGTTCTGACAGCTTTGAATGACGTGCCTCATGCTCAACAGTTTGCTGCTGCTATACGCACCAGAGCCAAGGTTAACATGAACGACTTGGAGGGTGTTCTTCGTGAGCATATTATCCATGATTGGAGGAGTCTGGACAGTCTGACTCCACAAGAGGCCCATGCTTCCAGTAGAATCATGAGGACGTACCACACACACTTTGGCATTCCATTGGGCTCTATTCCAGGCTGGTGGGATGAAAAGAAGAGAAACAAAAAGCCATTGCTACCTCTCTACCTACGACAAGATATTCCTCATAAATTATTTCGCAGTATTTCATGCTTACGCCTTTCCGGTCACAACCTTCGAGTAGAAACCCAACGGCATCATGGAAATAGGTGCCCATACGAGCTTAGAATTTGCAACAAATGCGACTGGCACACTGTACAAGACGAAGAGCATGTTATCCTGGATTGCCCATCCCAGGATTTAACAGAACTGCGCGCTCAGTTCCAGCATCTGTTTAGCTCTGCACCCCCAAGCAGTGCATCACGCCTTAGAGACTTCATGAATCAGGATGATGTCCTAGGATTAGCCAAGTTCGTGTCTGCTTGCCAGAAATACTGTGACTGAGCTTCTAGATCATTTTGCTTTTTAGTTTGGACTGGTTTGGTTGCAGGCTCGTTTTGCTTCAGCTAAGCTGCCCCTGCAGGCAGGTACAGCTATGTAACCCTTCCCTTCCCTAAGCCTGTATACTCGCCATTTTACCATTGAAGTATGCACCTAATCGTTTTCAAGATGAAAAGCATGGCTTTATCAGCTAAAACCCTTTGCGGAATCCCTGCCTTGTAACCTTTTCATCTCCTTGCCTTTCCAAAACAGTGGAAGCATGTTGGCCTCAAAACTCTCCTTCTCGACACCAGCCTCCGGCAAAACCTGGTCTGCCCTTACATTTCGCCAAAACCAAGGGCACATACAAAACAATGAATACATCTAGTGTCTTTCATCCCATGAAGCTGTTTGCATGCATGTCTTGCAGCCAGAAAGCATGCTGGGTACCCCGACAGCTTACCCCCGTGCTTAAAAAAGCTCACTCCATCACTTCAAGGCTCACCACCAGATCAGGCTCTCCTTGCTCCTTGCAGGTCAACCAATCGCAGACAATCCCTCCACAGTTTTGCAAAGACAAGCCCTGCTTTTCCCCTTTCCCCATGCACGCCGACTCTCTTTATTTCCGCGCCCAAAAAGCCCACACTTACGACCACACACTGGTTGTGCAGCTGTTGCTGCTCCTACGCAAACTGTTGCCCCACCACACACGATGCACCGCGCACAGCAGCTGCTGCACGCCCTCCCTCCACTGCGCAGCGGTCATCTCCTCCACCCTCCTCGCTGACAAGATAAGACAAGACCAAGCAGACCAGCAACTGGCTGTGGTCCCTCCATGCATCAACACTGAATTAAGCGTCCACAGTCCTCATAGTCCTCACTGAGCGGGAGGGGCACCCTCGCCACCGCTGGCAGCATTACCGCCACGGCCGCCCCCCCTTCCACGGCCCCTACCCGTCCTGCACGAAAACACGCACAGGAAACAACAGATGGGGATCACCCAAAGCAACAAGCTTTTGAATGGTGAAACGTGTACGCATGCGGTGAATGCGAAATGGGCGCACAGAGGCCCAAACTGCTGTGGCCATCCATACAGCAGCCCCCACCAACCCTGCACACATGTATGGAAGCAGGCACACACAAGCAAAGATCAGCACCCATTTTGGGACAGGCACACTTGAGCACACGTTTGGGGATAGGCGCACATGAGCACGCATTTGAGGACAGGCACACACGAGAGCACACATTTGTGAACAGGCACACATTAGCACACGCCTGGGACCAGGCGCACAAGCACAAGTTTGTGAACAGGCACACATGAGCACATTCTTGGGAACAGGCGCACACGAGCACACATTTGGGAAAAGGCACAAATACAACAAAAGCAGCATTGAGGCGGGGCATCAATATTTGGCGTGAGGCTGACAGGGAAGGTGCATCATCTGTGCGCTGCTCCGTTGTCCGCACTAACACAGGGTGCTACAGCCATTACCATGGCCAATCACTAAAGATGCACAGACGCGAGGCTTGGAGGTGCGCGCGAGCAAACACCCCCCTCTTGAAATACAGAAAAACCAAGAAGACTATTGCAGGACAGGGTTTGCCGATGTCATACACGTATGCCAAGTATCCTAGCTGTTTAAAAAGCAGGGAAAACATGAATGTATGGCATAAATACATGGAATTGGCCAGCCCTACGATAAAGGTTGCACTCATGGCGTGGCAGACAGTTGCACAGCACTTGCTCACATGCACACGCACAACTCTATTTCAAAATAATTATGGCAGCATCACAGCTCCGGCAGGCATGTTAGGCAGCCAGGTGATGTGTGAAGGGTTGTGGCAAAGAGGTAGGGCAGGTGATGTGTGTTGGGGTGGGGTGAAAAGGAATGGGCAGGCAAGGGACATGTCAAGGGTTGGGGTGAGGAGGAGTTGGCTCGTGGTGATGTGCAGGATCCACTGTGCGGATAGGCTTGGGGTGAGGAGGGTTGGGCTTATGGAGATGTACAGGGTGCACCGTGCAAATAGGACTGGGGTGAGGAGGAGTGGGCTTATGGAGATGTGCAGGGTGCACCGTGCAAATAGGACTGGGGTGATGAGGAAGGGGTACGCCAGTGGTGCGCTTTGGGCGCGAGTGTGTGTTGAGCTGCTGGGGCAAGGAGGAGTGAGCAGGCAAGCGGCACATGCAGGGTGCCTTCCACACGCAAGGGCTACCAGCAGTTTCATATGGATGGGCTTACCCACCGCACCACTTGCACCCCTGCCTGTGTTTGTGCAGGGTGCCTGTGTGGTTGCGGGAAACAGGGGCGCTTTTGAGGCTCTCTCTCTAGGCCTCTCTTCTTCGGGCTCTCCAGGGCCTCGTTTGCGAGACTCTGGACCATCCTTACCCAACCGAGATATGCGACTGAGTCAGTGAAGTGGTGAGCTATATGCACAATTGCAGCTTGCTGCGAAGCAGCAAGCAACAAGGCTTTTAACAGCCACAATTCTTCTGTGTGTGCACATGTATAATTGGGTCGGTTAGGACTACAGGCTCGTCTCATGCAACCAATCTGGCGCGATCGGCACACCTGGCAGTGGAAATTGGCTGCGGAAAGAACGAGCAGTTGCAAAATATCACACGGCACACACACACACACACACGCACACGCACACACACGCACACACACACACACACACACACACACACATACACACCCACATACACACACACACCTGCGTCCACGGCGAGAGCGCCCACGTCGGCCACCACCACCGCCCTCAGCACCACTGCCACCGCCGGCGCCACCGCTGGCCTGTGTGTTCAATGAATGTTCCAAAGTTTGATCAATGCTTGATAGCAAATGCAACGGTACGAATGCTATCTCAGGTGCTCTGCTTGTTGAAGACATTCACTTCACAAACTGTACTCCCTGCATCTGCAGCTGCGTGTTCGAACACAAGACAGACAGAACATGACCAGGAAATGCGGACATGACACACACGCACACACACACACGCACGCATGTGTGCTCATGCGCACTTTTTGGGGTTTGAGCACGTCTTTGCTAAAAGGCACTCCCCCGCGCTCCTCCCCACTTTTGCCTCCACCTGCACAACCCCTGCCTGTGCTCAACCCTGAAATCCACTCCAACATGCATATTTACCTGTGCCTCCCACCTGCTCTATGCGGTCTCCCAGGTGCTCAGGCCACCTTCCCCACACACACACATGCTTTCCCTCTGGGTCCACCCACCCCCACCTGCACCCTCACACCCACAACCCCACCTGCTCCATGCGGTCTCCCTGGTGCTCAGGTCTTTTCCCTGCTCTCTCACAGCCCACCCTTAAAAGTAAAATGAGTTATTGCACAGGTAAGGTTATGAGTGCAACAACCATGTCACCAACCTGCACCCTAACACCCCTCACAGCCCACCCCCGCCTGCTCTGTGCCGTCTCCCAGGTGCTGAGGCCGGTCCCCCCACCCCTTGCTTTTATCACAGCTCACTCCCACCTGCACCCTCACACTCTCACACAGACTGCAGTCACCCCCACATCCATTCCCGCCTGCCACTTCACAGACCAACCCACCTGCACCGTGCCGTCTCCCAGGTGCTCAGGCAAACCGCTGCCCGCGTTAGCCCCTTGACCGCCGCTACCTCGGCCGCCACCTCGGCCACCCCTTCCTCGCCCACGTCCACGCCCGCCCCGGCCGCGGCCCCGACCAGGTCTGCGCGTGCGCTCAGTTGCGTCCATCTCATCCAACTGCACACGCACAGCACGGCAGGAAATGGCAGGGAGTGTGGTCAGCACTACCAGAATTGCACAGGCCTGCGGCTGCGCTCAGTTGCGTCATCCATCTTGTCCAATTGCAAGCACACAACAGGAAATGGCAGGCAGTGTGTACAGCACTTGCGGGGCCGCACAGCTCTGCGCGTGCGCTCAACTGCGTCCATCTCCTCCAAGTACTGTGAGCGCGCGTGAGCATTGCAAGAGGTATGGGATAGTATTGAGAGCAAAGCCATGCTGCCCAGTTGTGCGTGTATGCACGCGCGCATGTGTGTATGTGTGTCACTCATCATCATGATGGCCAGCCCATTTGCGTCCAGCAGTGAGCAAGCAAGTGCGCATTCAAAGGAATAGCAGCTGACCAGCAAGGGCATATTCCAAAGGGTTTCCAGCCAGGAAAAACACACGAGATCATAAAACATGAGATGAAAGCCCATGGAACAGCTGCCCATTCCTGTACCTGTCCTAGCCTCCCTCATGCCCTTCCCACAAATTTGAACCCCTCGACACTGGTTGCTCTGAAGGCAGCACAGGCAGCAACAACTCGATGCAGCCGAGCTCCCACGATTGTGTCGTGGAATCCAATCCAATAAATCCCTGCTGGTTGCACATGCTCCACTCTGCGTCAGTCGCACTCGCAGGCAGGAAAGGAAGCACCACCTTGATAAAAGCCGAGCTTCCACATTTGTGTCACGACAGTTTCCTAATGCTTGTTGATTGCACACGCTTTCAGACCCAATCACACGCACCCAAACACACCCAAACACACAACCACACCCAAACACGCGCAGTGCTTGTTGACATCGCACCGAAACACACCCAAACACACACGAACGCACTGCGTCACACACACACTCCACACCTCATCTTCCTGGATGGGCTGCACTTGGTCCGCAGGCAAGGGGGCTTGGTAGCCGGGGTGGGTGGTGTCTAAGGGTGCCATGGACAGCTTGATGCGAATGGCAGAGGCGTTGCGAGTGACGCGGATAGCTGCGGTGTGTGTGTGTGTGTGCGCGTGTGTGTGCGTGTTTCATTTCTTGCAAAAGCAAACTAATGAGATTTATCGTTTTATTTCCGACCTCATGGATACTTTTTGTGCAGTTGGAACAGTTGAGTAGGCCGAGCAGCCAAACTACCTGGCTGAAGGTCAAACCCCATTGTAACTTGTGTGTGTGTGTGTGTGTGCACGTGCGTGTGTGTACGTGTACGTGCGTGTGTGTGTGCGCGCGCATGCAATACATGTGTGACACGGACAGCTTGATGCGCATGACAGAGGCGTTCGTTGCTAGTGATGCACAAAGCTGCACGCTTGCATTCATCATCTGCTCATGTTCAGGCAATGTGCAGGCATGACAGTCCAAACTTCTGGGCTTTTTCCTCTGCATGACCACCCCTTGCCACCACCAAGGTCAGAGTGGGAGACAGTTGGTCAAGTCAGGAACCTCCCTCCCTTGTTTCCTGGAAGGAATCACCATCATCACCACCAATACCAAGGCAAGTATGGCCCTAAGCCCCCTGATCCTGATCAGCCAGACTTCAGCCCAAGAAGTGAGGCACTGATGGGTTCTGACGTGCACCTGGGGTTGTACATCCGGTGTATCTCTCACCCTCCACCTATGGCTGTGATAAAACTCATCTAGAACACAATCCATGCACATGGGGCTAGCCTGCGCCCACAAGGCATACTTCATCATGCCAGGTAAGTTCTACCGTCCATAAATAAAAAAACATGGGCGAATCCACCGCATGAGTTGCCCGAGCACTCACTCTCCAGCCCCTCCTCCTTGGGCTCCCACACATCTACCAGCGCCAAGCTCGCCAGCTGCGGGTTGCACGCACACACGCATGTGTGTATGTGTGTGTGTGCGCGCGCATTCAGACTGCTGAGTGTGACATATGGTTATGCACTATGGCAGCACAGGTCCAGGGCACGAACACATTTGCGTGTCAGGCAAACGCTTGCGCACGAATACATTGTTGCATTCTTTGGATGATTTTTTATCACGCCTCCTGACGAATGTGAGTAGTTAGGGGGAAATTGTGTTTAAAAAGGGATGAAGTGAGTGTGCGTGTGTGTGTGCGCGTGTGTGTGTGCGCGTGTGTGTGTGCATGTGTGTGTGTGTGCAGTCTGTGCGTCCAGGCATTCGTGCATGTGTGCATGTCCGAGTTGTATGTGTGTGAGATGTGTGTACGCGTGTAGTCTGTATGCTTTAGTGCATGTGCATGTGTGTGTGTGTGTTTGCGTGTGTGAGATGTGTATTCGCATGTACCTGTGTGCTTTAGTGCATGCATGCATGCACAAATGCATGTGTGTGCGCACGCGCACGCGCACGCACATGTGTATGCGTGTCTATGTGCGAGAGTGTGTGTGTGTGTGCGCGCGTATGTGCGCGATGATCATTCCTTGCTTCCTGCAGCTCATTGCGACCAGACGTCTTCCCCTCCCCTCTCACCTCCGTGATTTGGTGCAAGCCATGCACCCTACGCTTCAGGATCTCCGCGCACAGCACAGCCATGTTGATGGCGCGGCCCATGGCTGCGAACTCTACGTTGGAGAAGCCCTTTTCGTTGAGCAGCTCCAGGGCGTACTGAATGTAGGTTCGCACCCGGCCGCCCCCCATTATCCTGACCTCGTTCTTCGCGTGACAGATGAGGCAGCAGCAGCAGCAGCATCACGATCAAGGGTCGGAATTCCTGGCATGGTCAGTTTTAGATGACTCCACACAACATGCCATACCATACCATTTGGCAACAATGGCGCATGATGATGAACACAGGGATAGACAGTCTTTGCGAGCTCACCTCTGCCTTGGCTCCAGCATCCTCGCGGGGAGCTCTCACCCGCTGGTACTTGTCTAGGGGAATGGATCCTTGCCTAGCCATCGTTGGGTCTCGATACACGATACAAGTTTTGACGCACAAATTGATATTTCAAGATGTTCATAACCACCAACTTCTCGTAAAAGTAGCAGTAACCTGATTGACAAGCTCGTCGGTATTCCTTATCAAAGCTGCAAAAGGCAAGGAAAATGTGCAATGCTGCAGGTGCGCCAAATCCAAGTCAGGTGCTGTACCTTCATGCACCTGTTAACAACTGACACATGCAATCACCAGCAGCATGTACACAAATGCACGCTCACGCAAACATGCACAGACACACATATACGCGCACGTACACACACGCACACACACACACACACACACACGCACGCACGCACGCACGCACGCACACACACACACACACACACACACACACACACACACACACACACACACACACACACACACACACACACACACACACACACACACACACACACACACACACACACACACACACGCACGCACGCACGCACGCACGCACACGCACACACATACACACGCATACACACGCATACACACGCATACACACGCATACACACACACGCACACACACACACACACACACACACACAGGTACACACACGCATACGCATGCACACGCACCCAAACGCACACACGTGTGCAAGCACCCACCCCTGTATATATTGATGCACTGCGCTCGCAGGATGCAGCTTTTGTGCTTTCATGTCAGCCTTTGGGGCTGCATTTATGGCGTTCTTAGGAGTGTGCATACAGCACAACTACAAGTAAGTTACATATCACGCAGTTGCATCAGAGTGTTGTCTTTCAACGATATGTGTCCCTGTGCGCGCGCGCACACGCGCGCACACACACACATACACACGCATACACACACATAAGCATGCAGCATCATTTTGTTGCCGTGGTTGATAGCATAGTTTGCATGTTCCCTCAACAATCCTGCAAACTTGCTCATGTGTCCACAATTTCTTTTGGAATGGCGTTACAGAGGTTTAGGGCAATGTTTTACGTACCGTAGAGCAAGTATATCTCTACGGTATATCATCCTGCAAAAGTAATGTTTCTGATGGGTGCAGGATGACTGCGGTAAAACCTGAAAATAATTATTTTAGGGGCTGCGGGAAAGTGGAAATAAACATTTTAGACAATTTTAAGGATTAACAAGTGAGTTATGGGCCCTGCAGGAACATGCGGGAAACCATAAAATAAATGCTGAGGGGAGTGGGGGATTAAGGCGGGAAGCAAAAACATCTATTTTTCTCAGGGGTGCGGAATGATTACGTTTCTCTACGGTCCTTCAAGAGTTTTCAAAGGATCTCTCTGTCGCACTCTTCCCTTTTACCTCCTCTTTCTCTTCCTGTTCATCCCCACTGACGTCCTTGATAGAGATGTGCAGTACTAGCTGCCTTGTGGGCTTACCTCCACCATTAAACCTGTCAAAATTTTTAAAAGCTTTGTTTTATACTGCCCTACACTTCGCAAAACCCAAAAATAATTTATTCTAGGAGTTTACACAGTCATCCAGGATCTGCGCCCCTACAAAACATGATTTCTGTGGGATGATCAAATTGTAGCATAGTGCACTTTCCATACATCAGCTTCACTTTATCGCGCACACCTTGCACAAGGAACTAGGAACTTTTTGACACATTGCTGTGCAGGTTCATTGGAGAGTGGTACATGCCTGAAGAAGGGCGTGGATCGCCTTCCGGAGACCAAATAAAAATGGCATCTGATAACTGTTTCAAGGTGTGTACAAATTGTTGCTCGCCATTTGTGCATCACAGCGGGATGCCATGGGAGTCGCATCAGTGTGCTGAGCAAAATGCTTTGTTACCTGGCCACTTGAGCACCCATCTCTCACCCATCCCATAGGCGTCCACTTATGAGTCAACTTACGAGTCACGGGTGACTGCTCACTCCCCGTTACACTTCTAGGCAATGCCTGTTGCCTCCTTTTATGTATCAATGCATAAACTTTAAGAAATCAATGCAGCTTGCACACCTGGACCCAGCTTAAGAGATCAATTCAGTGCCAAATCACTCTTACCGTCACCAGGTAGGAAGGAGAAATAGTTGGCTCTTTGTCATTCCATTGTACCTCCTACTCTGAAACAATTGTGAATTATTCGACAACGCCAGAGGATAGA
>OU611763.1:2677119-2782119 GCA_914767535.2 Dunaliella primolecta | reverse complement strand
TCTTTGACCCCAGCATTCCTGATCAAGCTAGACGCACCTCAAGCCGCCCTGATGCTATCTTGGTCACTCCTTGCCCTGTTAACCCCAATAGACCACCCCTCCCTCCTCACATCGGGTACTCCGCAGTATGGGACGTAATGAAGTAGTAAGAAGCAGCACAACTCCAGCCAGGCAACTTCATAAAATGAACATCCAAAACCCATATCCACTTAATAGAAATCAAATACTGCCTTCACGCAAGTGAACGGAACCTGGCGGGTGGCAGTCTTCGGACAGCTGCACATTAAGGAAAACTCGGTGAGGCCCTGGCTAGCTTGCTAGTTAGGGGACCTTTCCTTAATGCACGCAGCTGTACCTGGCTTGCGTAGACTTTTCTTTTCTTTTTCAAATACTGCGAAGATACGAGGCCTGGTGCCCAGCTAGAAGCTTCACAGCAACGACACAGTGAACTGTGCAAACAACTCCAAGGCTCTAAGATCACCCTCCACACAATCCTTTTGGGTGTGGGTGGGACTGTCTATACTGCCCAGAGAAGGAAATTACGTAGGCAGTGAAAGCTTCCCAATTTCCTAGGGTTCCAATAGGAAAAGGTTCCTATACGCTAGGCCCAATTTCCTAAGGCCTCCAAACAGCAGCACCATGACCTATATTGCCATCTTTCAAGGGCCTCTGCGCAGAGCATGCTCAATTTGAGCTCAGCAACTTGAAATTAACCTCCTTATCATCCTGTTGGGTGTGGGCATTGTCATCTACACCCCTCACACTTTGACGTCCCTTCAAGAGCTTGGTCTTGACACTCATAAAGCCACCAGGATTGCTCTGGAGCTTCATGCTCATTTTGTCCTGTACGCTTAGGAACTTGCTAGCACCAAACGCGCTCTTCAGAAGGCTTTCCTCAACTCTCATCATCGAGATCAGGCGAGGGATACTGCTAGTAACCCTTTTGATCCTTATTGGCCTCTTTGCTATTCTCTTGGCAATGGGGATACACGGTGCCTCGGCCCTAGATATCCACTTTTCCTTAATTGACGTGTCATCCTGGATTGCCCTTTTCAAGATTTAAAGGAACTGCGCACTCAGTTCCAGCACCTTTTCAGCTCTGCACCCCCAAGCAGTGCATCACGCCTAGAGACTTCATGAACCAGGCTGATGTCCTAGGATTAGCCAAGTTTGTGTCTGCTTACCTGAAATGCTGTGACTGAGCTTCTAGCTCATATTGTTTTTTATATTGGACAGGTTTGGTTGCAGCACGTTTCGCTTCAGCCAAGCTGCCCCCGCAGGCAGGTACAGCTATGTAACCCTTCCTTGATTGATGTGGGGAACGTTCCACTACTGTATTGCCGTATCCCCCTGGTGACCAGGTTACCAGCAAACTTTTTCATTTCTTTCATTTCTTTTCTGTTACAAGGGCAGTTTAGCTGGAGCAAAAACAGGTGGCTGTAACCAAACTAGCATCAAGGAAAGACCCAGCAAGTCAATGCTGACCCTGTTTATCCGGAATTCCAGCTGCTCAGCTTGCTGGTCTGTATCAGCCAAAGGAAAATTGGAAGCCTATGCTGCACAGAACAGAGTGCATTGAGGCAAGGCTTAAGAGTCAATACTGACACAAATTCTGAGCCCCGCCGATGAAGGGAAAACAAGGAATAACCAGACTGATGTGGATCCAGTGGATAGTCAGCCATCCCTCCAGGTGTGCACCTCCTGCAAGCAGCTCGTCCACCAGCCAAACAAAGGCCGCTCTGTCACGACGAGAGTCTGCTGTGCCGAGAGTGTGCTGCAAGTTAGTTGAGTTAGTTGGACAGTGGTATTCATCCTTGTGGTAACACAGCTGAGGCCACATATGTTGCAACATGTTGCATAACATCTCATTTTCTTTTGCCAGCCGGATCTATCTTTGCTTTCTTATGCCCGTGGTCTTAGTTTTACCTTTTTGGTGTTGTCTTCACACCCCATTCTTGGGTATCACTGCACGCTCCAGGACTTCATGCTTGTGATAGGGGGGTCTGGTCATGGGATGTTAAGACACTGTTATGGCTGCGTCACTTCCTCAGCCTGACAGCTGTCATGACGAGAGTCTGCTGCAACGAGAGTGTGCTACAAGTTAGTTGAGTTAGTTGGACAGTGGTATTTATCCTTGTGGCAACACAGCTGAGGCTGTGTTGAGAGAAATATACTTCACGTTGGAACTCGTAGTAACACCATCTTGTTCTTATCATCTTTGTAAACCCAGTCAAGCCCCTAATAGAGTAGCCCATGTGTAAGTAAGCTCACCTAGCCCTTGGAGGAGGAAGCCAGCAGTGCCACGCCAGTTAAGTGCATCAGTCCAGCATACAAAAGTTCAGCCTACTTACCAATAGCATCATCCAGCAAACCAAGCAAGCAAGAGTTAAGCCGACTCTCCAAGATCTGCATCATATCTGTCAGTAGCTAGAATCTCCAGCCAAACCCGCTTGTTGCTGTGCGCCACAGCATCAACATCTTATCATCTGGACAACATATGGCAACGCAGCTGGTCATGGGATGTCAAGACACTGTTATGGCTGCGTCACTTTCTCAGCCTGACAGTTCAGACTCTCAGAAACACTATCGACTTCAGTTTCTCTGCTCTCTGATAAAGGTGAAATTCCATCCTTAGACTGAGCTTTGTAAATGGGTTGTTCCAAAATTTCTGTGTGCCACAGGTAATTTACATCACTCTTATGATAGGAGTAGAAGCAAAGGGATTAGGCACATTATACAGAAAAGAAAACCACGCAGGCAGTGAAAACACTCCCGACATCAATTAAGGAAGAGAGGACACCTAGGGCCGAGGCACCATGTATCTCCTTCAACAAGAGAAACAAAAGAAAGAAGTCAATGGGGATCAGGCGGGTAACTAGCAGTAGCCCGTGCCTGATCTTGGTGATGAAAGTTGAGAGAAGTCTTCTCAAGAGCGCGTCTGGCGCTAGGATGTTTATAAGCATACTGGACAGAGTGAGCATGGAGCTTAAGAGCAAGCTTGGTGGCTGTATGGGTGTTAAGACCAAGCTCTTTAAGAGGCTCCAAGTGTGAGGGGTGTAGGTGACCCCGCTCACACCTGACAAAATGGAATGGAGGGTGACTTGAGCTGAGGCCCTCGAAAGACTGCGACAGAGGTCGCAGCGTTGCTGCTTGGAGGCCTCAAGCTGATTCTTGGGGTTGGTGTCTTCACAGTATTTGCCTCCGCAAGATGGATGTGCCTCTGCCCTGGAAGGAGCTGACAAGGGTGAAAGACCTTGGAAGCAGGTGGAGTGGCTGCAGCCACAGCTGTGGCTGGTGCTGAGTGCTCCCTGTTCCCCTCGCAACCAATCACTCTCAATGGATACCGGGAATAAGTCCGTGTCGCTCATTTGATTGGAACAACTAAAACTACATGAGGGCGACTAGAGAGTCCTTTTTTGTCAGGGAAACGACTAGGGAAATATACCTGGGGAGTTGTCTATTTGTTGAATGTTCAGGGATCTGCAGGTGTTGTACAGCACGACAACCTGCGCTGCCTATGTCCATGGAGGCAAGACATGCCCCAAGAGAGCTTTTGCAAACACACACCATAGAGAAGGATCCTGCATCTTATGGTGCATGGTCACCATGTTGGAAATGTTGAAGCGTACTGCGTGCTTTTGATTGAAGAGAGTACCTGTGCGGTAGTTGCAATGTTTTGTTTCATTTTGAAAGCTTGGCATGGTCCAGAAGGCATTGCTGACCTTTTTATGGACTGTGGGAAGTAGACGTTGATGATAAGAGTAGTATCCTGTCCCCATGTTAGCCTTTCCACATTATACATCTTAACTCAATCTTGACTTCTAAGTGTGCACACGCACACTTGTGTTGCCGGCAACAATTGTTGCTTGCGCCAGTGATGCTTGCGCCAGCTGGGTCCACTGCTCCACTGCAGTGAGCATCCAGTGGAAGAGGAAGGGCATGCGTGCCCAATGGCCTGATTAAAAGGGCAATCCAATGTGACACTTTGCTCCTCCTGCAAAACTGTGCCCAAAAAGCCTCGGCAAGCCAGCGGCTCAGCATTCGTAAGCAATCCGTAGGCTCATAGTTATTTTCTTAAAACAGACCTTATTTTACAAAACGATTTCAACCAGGAGGCAAAAGGGTAGTCATGCTAGGTTTCCGTGTTAGGTTTAGCCACTCCCTTTGACGACCGTATGTTGATCTTGCGTGAGATTGTGGAATTTTATTTTTAAAAGAAACTGTACTTGTTTGAAAATTTGAAATAGATCGGAAGCATGCAAGCGGGCAGATTAGGCTTGCACAGAACTGGATTGGATGCACACGCAAAGTTGCACCACAACCAGGTGCATGCAGTTAATCTTGTAACTGGAATGAGCAAGCCTCTGGGCCCACAGGTGACCCCAGTGCGTGTGAGGAACGCTAGCAGCAGATACATCCCTAGCGGCAGATACATCCCCTCAGCTGCTTCCACAAGTGCCCCTGCTTCAGTTCAACAGATAAACAGCGTGCATGCTCCAGGTGAGGTCTTTGTTAAGCCTGAACAAACAGGTCTCCACAGTGGCGTGGTATGAACCTAGCCCTATCAACATATATCATGTGTGTATTTTTTTAAGCCAACACAATTATTGAAGAGAAGGCACTTTTCTTTCATTGTTTACCTGCTGAGCAACTTGGTGATGAAGGCGTCCATGAAAAACAGCAGTAGTAGAGATTAAATTTGCAGGTGCCAATTACAATGCGGTGGCCAATGCGGGTGCTGCTAAAGCTGCCCTGCCTTCCTGGAAAATCCTGGTAAGAACATGCAAGATCCTTGCAAAGACCGTGACTGTGCAGGCCTCCCTGTACACAAGATGCGCATGTGCAGGGATTTTGGCCTCTGCGCGTTCGCTTCTTCCTTGTGTGTGGCCCGCTTTTGCTTGCTTGCTTGACTTGTGTAAAAAACTGCTTGCCTTGTAGCTGTACTTGTCCAAAAAATGGAGCTGTATGGTAAGGAAGTGTACTTGCTTTGCAGGTGGCGGGAATTTTGGCTGGTTCCTATATTGCCTTTGGAGCCTTGTTGTCGGTCAGCTTAGGAGGCACCATACCAGGTCAGTCCATAAGAGTACCTCAAAGGCAGGACTTTACACCTTGCACATTTGCAGATCCTTCAGCAGCCTAATTTTAACCTTTTCTGGCTAGCTTAGGGGTTTTCCAAGGCCCTACTGTCCAGATTGTTTTGAAGGAGGAAAAAAATGTGACGGGACTTGCTTTATTGCAGGCTGGGCAGCTAAGCTTTACCAGGATTTCTTGCTCTGCAAGCAGCTGGTCTCAGAGCCAAAATAGAGTCGTAAAAGGCATGTCTCGTTCAATTTTAATAGACTGAGGGCATTTTACAATTGGTGCCATTTCAAAGCCGTTTTATTAGCAGGGACGAGTTCCTTTCCACTCCCAGAAGAACTTCTGCCATGCGTAGCTTTGGGAGTAAAACGCAAAATGATTAAAGCATCCTGGAATACAGTAAGGACATGAGGGCAAGTAAGATGCTTGAAGCTGCTTGCTACATGTGTGTTACCTTCCGCCTTACATATGTCCACCAAACTGTTTGGCTAATACAGAGACTCTTTGCCTGAAAAACAGTGTTCACTGTACTTAATGACTCATAATGATTTATGAGGCATTGGTGGCTGTATCCACCTGATTTTCAGGGCAGAGCCCCCTGGGGTGAAGTCCCCTTATGTTTGGGGCAGTCAACAGGTGTTGACCCTAAAAGAAAGAATCTTTGAGCCAACCAGGCCACCTTACATGACTAAGAGAGCACCATCAAAAAGCTAATTTTGTGCTGATTTCAGAGCTGCCTTTGGATACTCAGTTAAGCTACCCTGCAAGCCGAGATTATTTTCCATCAAGATGAGGCATTCCACCCAAGCATTCTGGCCATACTATGGTTTAATCGTACATTTTGGTGAGATCAATCATCATTGATGTTGCCCGTTGTTCTGCCAGATTGGGCATGGGGCAGATTGGGGGGAAGCAGTGAAGGCATGAGCTTTGGTGATCGTCGCAGCAGGCACTCTCATGAGAGCGTGGTGTCGTGTGGGATGGTTGAAGCTGGGTGAAAGAAGAGTTACGACTTCCATTTGACTCAGGCCCTTTGACTATGCACTTGAGGGTCAAACCTTTACAATCTGCATGCAATCCTCCTCCGCTTGCCCACATGTAACCTTCCAATAACCCTGCATCGTGGTAAAATGCTCCAATGCTTTAAAAATCTGAGATGGCGGTGTTTATGAAGTACAGGAGCAGGGGGTGCATGCGCAGCTCCCCTGCATAGCTAATTTCAGATAAGCTACAAGATGCAGACATCACATGAGGGTACAATGGTATGCAAGAAAAACCGATGCTCTGCCCTTTTTTCGGAGATCCAGAGGATTGTTCCCTAATTGTTTTGCTGCATGTTGCAAGGCGTCAAACTACCACTCTTTGTTTAGTGCGCAGGTATAGCTGCCTCCAACCCTGGGATACAGAAGCTCATCATGGGCATAGTATTTCCATTGGGCTTAATGATCGTGACGCTTTGTGGGGCTGAATTGTTCAACGGCAACACAGCAGTGGTAAGAAGTATATTCTCATGCTTTGCATATTCGATTGGTGGCAAGCAGCATTGGTATCAGGTTCATCAAAACGCATCACATCACTTGATGATGGCAACGCAGCAATGGTAAGAGGTCCGTTCACGCTTTGCAAATTTGATCGGTGACAAGCTGCATCGGTATCAGGTTCATCAGAACGCATCACATCATTTGATGATGGCAACACAGCAGTGGTGAGAAGTCTGGTCACAATTAAATTGCAAGCTCAATTATGGATTTGCTGCCTTGGTATCATGCATACTTGATTGCTTCACATCGGTCTTCTGCAGCATGTGTGGGTTTGACTGGCTGCTAAAAAGATGGGCAGAAAGATACATTTTTTGACTGCTTGATGGAGAGTGCATGCATCTCAATACCTTGGGTGTGTCTATCCGCTTGCAGGTTACAACCGCCCTACTAGAGGGTAAAACCACCCTGTCCCAGGTCCTGAAGAGCTTCTTTTTTACCTTGTTAGGTGCGCCCGACTGATTGGTTGCTCTCAGGATTGCTTTCGGGATAGACACCATTTACCCTCAGTCCTCTTCAACCTGTGCTCTAAAGACTGACTGAAGACGACATTTTCTTGCTGCTCCTTGCTCTATCAGTGAATGCTCCAAAACTATCATAGTCAACAATCAGATGACAGACGCTGCTGCCTCAAGTCCTTCCGTCCTCCGTATTCAACATGAGTGGATACATACATACATACATACATACATACATACATACATACATACATACATACATACATACATACATACATACGTACATACGTACATACGTACATACGTACATACGTACATACGTACATACGTACATACGTACATACGTACATACGTACATACATACATACATACATACATACATACATACATACATACATACATACATACATACATACATACATACATACATACATACATACATACATACATACATGCATACATGCATACATGCATACATGCATACATGCATACATGCATACATACATACATACATACATACATACATACATACATACATACATACATACATACATACATACATACATACATACATACATACATACATACATACATTCATACATGTACAACAGCACACAGTCATGTGACAAGGGTCATGGAGTATGAACAGGCTGAATTTACCTGGTGTCCTGCAAACAAATCCTTTAAAAGAATCTGCACATTAAAGCGCTTGCTCTGGCTACGTATTCGTAAGTTGAATCCCAGAGAGGGTAACCTCGTTAGCAGTACCTGTCTGAGCCCGCGTCTTGGCAGCATGCATCCATTGATAAGCTGGAGCGGACCATTCATAATTTGCTCCTTCTTACAGCACCTGTCTTCAGTGATGCCTAGAGGTGCTCTGGAGCAATGAAGCCTGCCCTGCACAAACAAAGGGAGGAAACATCACCATGTAACAAAACATATGTTCCGGAGGATCCACAGGAGCCTTGGCGGGCTTTCTCCAGAGCTCAGTTGCCAGTGAGCAGCAGACCTGTTTTTTTTAGGGGGTGGGGGGCTCCTACACACTGTTTTACACACGAGTTCGTGAGTAGGTGCACGTGCCTGGACGCACGCACCATTGAGTGCCGGGCGTGTATAAGTACATGCACATGCACATGCCTGGATGCACATAGTGTGCCTTGTGCTCATAGTGTGCACATGTAGTGTCTAGTGCACGCAGTGTCCACATGTAGTGTCTTGCTGTCCTGCTGAAGGTCACTCACATTCCTCTGCGCACGCAGTGTCCACATGAAGTGTCTTGTGCGTAGTGTGCACGTGTAGTGTCTTGCTGTCCTGCTGAAGGTCACATTCCTCTGCGCACGCAGTGTCCACATGAAGTGTCTTGTGCACATAGTGTGCACGTGTTGTGTCTTGCTGTCCTGCTGAAGGTCACTCACATTCCTCTGTGCACATAGTGTCCACATGAAGTGTCTTGTGTGCGTAGTGTGCATGTGTTGTGTCTTGCTGTCCTGCTGAAGGTCACTCACATTCCTCTCTGTACAGAGGGGTGCCCTGTTCATGATGCTCGGACCGAAAAGAATCTGAAAGTGGGCTTGCACGCTTTGAAGCTGTCTGCATGCAAAACACAGGCTGACATATGGAGTTAAAGAGTAGACTGTTAGGAGTGCTCCCGGCGTAAACGTGTCTGCAGGCAACTGGATTGGCTCGGTACTTGTGGCTGTGGCTGTGGCATCTTCCGGCATCATGTCCTCAAACTCCATTCCCCTGGTCATAGCGGCAGCCAAGACCTCCTTGGGTTTTCAAACTGTCTTCATACGAGCCGTCCTGTGTAACTGTGAGTCAGGCAGGACTTAGCATAGTCATAGTCATAGTCAGGCAGCACTTAGCATAGTCATAGTCATAGTCATAGTCATAGTCAGGCAGCACTTAGCATAGTCATAGTCATAGTCAGGCAGGACTAAGCGTTTCTTTTTTGCTTTGTGTCACGCCCAGGGAAAAGGAAGGAAAGGCAGGGTAATTTACTTTTCAACGATGCCATCAGTCCTCATATGTTGATTTCAAAAAGCAGCTGCATACACAAAGGGACGTGTTCAAGGCTGACTTTGGAGTTGCATTCCACATTTGCCAGACTCGTGCTTGCAATTGGTTGCCACCATTACACTCGTGATTCCTTGCCAAACTGTACACTGATTGATTTGCAGCAACCTAAGTGGGGGGAAGTCCAGGTCATGAAAGTGGCTAACGAAAGGCAAGGGCCGAAAGTCAGTGTGCCAGCCTAGCTCCCCTGCCAGTAAGCCTGCCAGTGCCTTTTCACTGAAGTTTGCTGCATGCCAACAGCAAGCCCAGCAGTAAACTCTCGTGAGTGCATCGGTGCAGCTGTTCTCTCCTCTAATAATTTAGGGCAATGGAATGCACACAAGTCTGCACTTGCATCCGGCATTTCTTTTTGATAAATGGAACGCATGTGTGCATACATGTCCCTGACCTTCCCTCAACCCCACCCCCACCTACACGTTTTTACCACCTGCTTTTCCCTCTCTCTCCCTCTCTCTCACACACACACACACGCGCGCGCGCGCACGCGCACACACAAACACATAGAGGCACGGCATGCACATATGCACACAGGGCTTGTGTGCTTGGCCGTCTGGATGGCTTCTGCTTCAAGCTCCCTGCCTGGGAAAGTCATTGCTTGCTGGATGCCCATATTTGCTTTCGTCACCATTGGTTTGGTGGGTAGTGCTGAGTGGTGGTACAGCTTATCAGGCTGGGTGAAACACTCTGAGCTTGCAGGGGCACAGCTTGTCAGTGCTCTGACCATTTGTCCTTTCTTGTGCGATACGTGAGTGGCTTTACTTTGTACTTGCGCTGAAGCATGTATCATACTCCCTCCTTGATTGCTGTCGTACAAATATTGATTGTGGTTAAGGCTATTGCAGACTCGAGCTTGCTCCATTGTCTGTCTTGCAAATGCACCATAACCTGTTGTGATAACCCTTGCTTTGAAAAGGTGTGCTGCCACTACCATTGTCCACTGCATGGTACAGAGAAGGCTCACTGGGGATTAAAAAATTGATCTCTTTGCTTTTTTGTGTGTGTGATTCCACTTACATACACGACAGGCAACATGCTAATGAGAACCACAGTGCCACGAAATCTTCCCCTACACTTGCGCAGGCTGCTTCTTTATATTTTTTGCTGTCATTCTTAGCTACAGATGGCTTGCATGATCTGGAGCGCTTGCCCCATCTTTGCGGGCTTGAGGACAAAGGCGCATAGAATTTGCTTGTTCCGCACGCCAGCATGTTGATCCTGTTATGCTGCTATGGCAAAAAAGAACAGGGATGAAAGACTACGCAGGCGGTGAAAGCACCCCCCAATTAATTGAGGAAGGTGCTGTGGCACAATGTGCCAACATTTGCATAGCACCAAATTGACCCCAATCTTGCTCACCTCAGTGCATGCTTTCGGCTAGCATTACAATGCTTCCTGGCAAATTGGCCAGGATCCTTGCCTCTTCAAGCTTTTGTGGGTAGGCGGACTTGCATACATTAGAGGGTGGGCACACATGCAAACGTTGGTGGATGTTCAGACATGCAAGACTCCCGTGGACAGGCAAATATGCAAGCTTGGTCACCCCGACACTGATATGCAGGAAAACTCTGTGGCAAACATGTTCATCTTGCCCCTGAGCGTCCACCTTGGGTCTCAGGTACATGCCATGATGGTGCTTGCAATTTTTTATTGGGTTGGCTAGATACTGCCGCATGAAAACATGCATCCCGCAGGAGTGAGCCTGAAAGGGAAGAGGACTGTATTGTTGAAAACCTGGGACATGTTGGTTGATTTTTTAGAAAATCTTGGTTAATTCATGTACAATATGCGTCTTCTTGTTTGGATCATGCATCTTCCCCTTGACAAAAGCATGTATGTGAGTTCCAAATGCTAGATGGATCAGGAATATGCTCATTCAACTGTTATCTAAACATTCATATTGTTGCATTCCTACAGCTAAATTACATAAAATGGATTGCATATAAAGGAGAGGCGACCACAAATTTGAATGCATCTTATACACAAGCAACACTTGACTAGAAATAAGACAGGCATGGTTAAAAGAAGGGCAGAGAATGATTCATGGTTTGATTGGCATCTTGAAATATTAAATGATGGATTTGAATCGGACAATATATGCATTGAGAGCACTTGGCTTTTTTGTCAGGCTCAGGACCACAGGCAAGTATGCACTCAATCCTGGTGGCCGTGAGGAGGAACAACAGGAGGGCGGAATGGGTTGAAAATGTATGAGTGACAAGCTGCCTAGAACAAGCGAGCTGGCCTTCCCTCTACAAACTGCTCGCAAGACACCATCTACGTTTGTTGAATGTTCACGTGCAGATGTCTTACGCTTACTTGTGGACAAGCAACTTAATTCCCTCTACGCTGGGCAACGCATTTGCTGGTATTCTGTGCGTCGCTTTCCCATATGCTTTGCTGTATGGCAGCCTAGGGCAAAAGGTGCAAAATATGCTGCAGGGCAAAAAGTAGGCTGTACAACTCTGCTTTTGGACGTCAGGCCCTGCTCCTGATGTCGGCTGTCCAATTGGACTTTGTACAGGTTGAAACCTAAGAAAGCTCTGTGGCAGGCAGGGTAACTTTTTTCAAATTTTGTGCCATATCCTGCCCTCATAAAGCTATCTTATTGACATTATGGCCCATAAATATGGGTCATCGGCTTATAACTGACTGTGCGTGACTTGGCCTTCTGCCTTTCTTGTTTGTTGTGATATTTCAATGAGTTGCTGCCTTGACTGTGAATTGCTATGACCACTGGGCCTAGGCATTGTCCGATCGGCCTGGTCAGCCAATTTGGCTGCATGGATTTCCTTGTCTTTTTGGTTAAGTAAATAGAAAGAAAACCTTTCGATGAATTCCCAAAAAGATGAGCATTATCATTTTTCACTTTTCCAACAATTCACACAAACAAATACTGAAGATAGAATAGGACGACCCTTTACCTCTAGGTGTATTACAACTCATGTAGTTTACCACTGCAGTGGTGATTTACAGCTGGTAATTTACATGCCACTCAGTGACTGGTGATTTGCAAGCCACTGGTAATTTACAAACAAACGACCATTATCAGTAGTATGTAACTTTTAGTTATTTGGATGATCATTTATGGATGGCCATGATTTATAAATGAATGAAGGGGAAGGAAAAGATTGCATAGATACAACTGGCACTGCCATGGCACGCTAAGTAACAGGGCAGTTGAGCTGCGTTAAAAAGGTTCCATGTGTGAAACCACATCAACCTAGAAAGTTTGTCAATCAGAAAGGGCATGCCACAGAGCCCATCTCAGAAAAAAAAATTGACTCATGATGAGGCTCCGACAAAACGATAGATTCTTATTGTAATGCTTATAAAAAGGCATTGCCCGGGCAGGCTGTCATGCACACATTGCCTCAGAGAGTCTCATCTCTTTTCATCATACATGTAATCACCTAATCTACTCTGAGAACACAAACAACACATTCAAGGAAACATACTCAAAATCATTTTAGATCTCATTAGCAACTTACAAACCAAGATTTCTGCCTGTAAAATGAAGTCCCATACTGGCATTACCGGTAAGTATGCGCAGGAGCTGTTGCAAAGTATCAGGCAAATCAGGCCAACGATAGCGTGGCAGAGACTGGGATCACAAGCGCAGGTCCCGGTGGTAACACACAAATCTGCTGATTAGCCAGGGAGGGAAAAACAGCATGCTGCATGCATACCCATAGCTCCTGCACCCGCTCCCGAGATCACCTCAGGTTGGAAAGGTAGGCTACCTTTCCAATTTTCAAAATGCCCTGGAACCCCACATGCATGCAAAACACGGACTTGGTTATACCAAACCCAGAACAGGCTACTGCTCTTACTATCAGAGCTTATTACCTCATGTTGAGAAGAAAATCAGCAATGCCTTAAGAAACATGCCCTGGTTATCCTCACCTATAGAGTGCACCATCCTACGATTGTAGGTACCGCACACTGCGCGGACTGGCAGAAAGGCACCTATATAACCAAAGACATGCGGTCCGCTTCGAAATATCTACTAATCTGTTATGCCCTCCATCAGGCAGATATGCAGCACTATAACCAGGCTCAAAACCCGCAGCTCAAAAAGCCCAAACAGGAACAACAAAGTGACCTTGAAAGAAAGAAAAAAGAAAAGAAAGAAAAGTCTTCGCAGGCCACGGGCCGCGTGCATTAAGGAAAGGTCCCTTAACTAGCAAGCTAGCAAGGGCTCACCAGAGAGTCCAAGTGACCTTGCACATCATCTTATTTACTATCTATGATGAAAAAAGAAAAAGAAAAAAAGCTACGTAGGCAGAGAAAACTCTCCCTACATCAATTAAGGAAAGAGAGACACATTGGCTCAAAGAGCCGTGATTCTCCCTCACCAGAAGATGAGAGGGAAATTAATGTGGATTGGGTGGGTTTCTGGCAGCACACTGCTCCAGGCCACCAGTCTTGTGATGAGTGTTTTTATTTTCAATGGCACGCCTGGTAGAGGTAAGTTTGTGCTTAAATTGTACAGAATGGGCATGGAGTTTCCTTGCAAGAGTTTCAGATATCTGTGAGCCATCCCTAATTTTTTGAATTGATCAAGGGTATGGGCAGCGTAGATATTCCCCCCCACACCCAGGAGGATTGAATGGATAGTGATCTCTGCACCTTGGAGTTGTTTGCACAGTTCTCTGTGTTGTTGCTGTGAGGCTTCTAGCTGGGCACCAGGCCTCGTATCTTCACAGTATTTGATTTCTATCACATGGATATGGCTGGCTGGAGTTGTGCTACTCCCCATACTGCGCACTGCGCAGTGCGCAGTACTCGGTGTGAGGGTGGAGTGGGTGGTCTGTTTGGGTTAGTTGGGTGAGGAGTGACCAAGATTGCATCAGGGTGGCTGGAGTTGCGTCTGGTTTGATTAGGAATCGTGGGTTTGAAGAGGTAGGAAGCCACAGCACGATTAGAGGTTTGCTCAGGGACTTGCAGGTCGTGCTGGGCCAAACGGTTTGTTTTGCCCGCATTCAACTGCACAAGATTGGCCCCATAAGAGCCTTCACTAGCCAGTTTCAAAATCATCCTGCAAGCAATATTGTGACGCTCAGTTACCATCTTACGCATGACGGGGCATTGGCAGCCAGATAGGATGTGGAGAGCGTTATCCATGTGGTGGCAATCAGGTAGGGGGCATGCAAGGCCAGTGGATCTTTTATATCAGACCGCATGTTTCTGATTGTATAGGGTGCCTGTGCGGTATTGGAAGACAGTGCGTTTCATTCGAGTTGAGAGACTGGGCATATTCCAAAAAGCATTGCTGATGCTTTTGTTTGCATGAGGTAGCAAACTCTGGTAATAAGTGTAGGAGCCTGTCTTCCTGTCAGCATAGCCCAGCTTGTGTTTAGCATGCATATGGAATTTTAAATCATTTTTAAGGTCTGGGAGGTAGCTCAGACGAGGAGAAGAAGGGTGGATTGAGATGGCTTGGAATCTGTCTCTCCCCGAGCCAGCCAGGTTGTACTGTGGAAGGGGTTTCCTCCTGGGCCAGCGCTAGGGATTCCAGTATCAGTCAGATTACCATCTTTGAGGGAGGCCTGGTATTTAGCAACCTGATCTGCGCATTCATTCCCAGCTATTCCAGCATGAGACTTGACCTTGTAGAAAAAGATGTGATCTTGGGAGGCTCGGGCAAGGTTTGAAATTTTCTTCAAAACATCTCCTTGCACGTGATGTCTATGCTTCTCTGGGTACAGAATTTGCTTCCTGAGTTGGTGAAGTGAGCTAAGGCTGTCTGTGGCAATGTGTGTGTAATCGTGAGTGAGCGCAGCAGCAATGGCAGCGAGCACAGCTCTTCCTATGGTATTGGTAAAACCAGCGCCATAGGCTTAACTAGTTTTTGTGAGTCACTCAAAGGATGGTACACACCTGCCCCTATAACTGTCTTGCCGTTCTGGACCTGACAACTGCCGTCTGTGTAGGCCCAAGACCTCCAGTTTGCGACTTTAAGCTGGAGGTCGGGATGGGACTGACAAGGAGCTTCGACGGTAATGTCTGAGGCGCATCTTTGGGGGCGCTTGGAAATCTGTTTCATGTCTAAGGGGAGTTTTTCACATTTCCTTATCCCGAGCATCACTCTATGTCTTGTATTTTGGATGGGGTAGTTACTAACGTTACTGATAATCCATTTGGCCTCTGGGATGGCTTTGGCTAGATCCTGAAGCCAGGTATGGTTTTGATTATTCAAGTGAACTCTTGCAGCCGTATTCCAGACTGCAATAATTTGTACATCCCAGGTATGCCGGGGGAGGACAGTTTCCTGGCTGGCCCAGGATTGAGTTTTGACACATATAAGTCTGCTTTTTGGAATGGTCCCAAGCTTATAGCAAAGGTGTGGGTAAGCATTGAGGAGTTCTGAGTAGGGGTTGGTTATCATATGCCTGCCACTTGCTGGCAGAAGCATGAAGGTGGCTGTAGCCTCTGTGTTTAGGATGGCAGAGTAGATAGCATACCGTAATGCTAGTTTCATGGCCTTCTCATCATAGATGGGATGGCAGATAGACATCCCAGAAAACCTGGAGGAGAAAGAATTGTAGTGAGCACCAAACAAGATGTTGCGGGGATCAGAGTTCCAGTAGTGATGGCAGTGAGCGTTATAGTCCAGGGGAGAGGCCATTTTCTCTTGGGTGACATGTGCCCATTTTTGGAAAGCGGAATGAATGTGAGGTGGGAGGGTTTGCGAGAAGGAATCTTTAATCTTTTTGCTTTGGTATTTGTCTTCCAATTAGTTTTTGCGGGCTAGGAACCCTAGTATCTCAGATGCAAAGCTTGCTGGTGAGGGGCAGATGCCATTATGCAGACCTTCTGCTTTGGACCTGTGGAATGCTTTGAAAAGGACGTTGAATTGTTTAGGGGTTATCATCCCGACACATTTGCCATCTGTGTTATAGATACAAGCAACTCTTGATTTGTAGATTTCAGGGAGGGTGAGGGTGGGTGGGATAGATGGTGTTGGGTTTTCAAGTGTTTCATCTGTTGGGGAATGATTGGAGGATGGTTTAGGCTTGTGTTTGACAAGACCTATTTCTTGAACCCAGAACTCACAGGTGCCTGTGGGATTGATGTCCGTTTTTGGATTGGTAGGGTCACGGTGTATATCAAAAATGATTTTGTTGCGAAGTTCGATGTTTAATTTCTGGCTCCAGGTGCTACTTGTATCAGATTTGTTGAACCCTTGCCTTTATAGGTTGGTGAGGGCAGAGTCCAATGTGGGTAGGAGAAGGTTGGGTTTGCTTAGCTGAGATTCAAATTCTTGTATGCGCTGGTCGAATATGGGCCAGCTGGTTTTTATTCCTTCTGGCTCCCATGACGGTAAGCAAAAAACCTTAAGCAGTTCTTCTTTAGACTTATATGCTCTGTTAATTTTGTCTTCGTTGCTGAGGCTAGCACAGGCGGGACAGGCCCAGGCTTGAGCTGCAATGACCTCTTGCCTTTGCTCATCATTATAGCAACCAAGTTCTCTCATGCATTTCCAGTGGTAGGTACGTTCGCACACATCGCAAACATACATATCGGGGTATGGTGGCTCAGAGTTAACAGACTCATAGCCGTAATGGTAATTGCAGATTTGGCAGCATGCGCATTCAATGTCAGTGCGGGCAGCAGTGCAGATGCTTGCTGGATGAAAGCCAGCTTTCTTGAAGATAGGCAGGGCCCACTTCTCTATTATCATGGGCCCATAGTATGCGTGGTACTGCTTCTGTTGGGGTGATTACACCATTAAACCCCTTATCAACTTGGGCTTAACCAGGCAAGAAGCTACATCGCTAGCATCCAAATTACTTATACAGCCACAAAGCTTTGGTGAGGCCCTAGCTAGCTTGCTAGTTAGGGGACCTTTCCTTAATGCACGCAGCTGGTCATGGCTTGCGTAGTCTTTTCTTTTCTTTTCTACAGCCACGAAGCTCGCTCTGAAGATTTGTTCTCATTCTGTCCGATACGCTTATAAACTTGATAGCACTAGACGCACTCTTGACTCTCATCACCAAGATCAGGCACGGGCTGCTGGTAACCCTCCTGATCCACATAAACTTTTTTCATTTCTTTCTTTTGGCAAAAGGAACACATGATGCCTCGGCCCAAGGTATCATCTTTTCATCAATTGATGTGGGGAACGTTTTCACTGCCTACGTAGTTTTTGTTTCTTTTGTTAAACTTGTTAGAGTGGACCAGCTTGTGTCTGCCAGACAAACAATGTTGGTTTCAATGCACCTGCCTGGCCTAGCAATCATCCAGGGAGTAGTTTGGTTACAGGCACATTTTGATTCAGCTAAGCTGCCCCCGCAGGCAGGTACAGCTCTATTCAACCCTTTCCTTTCCTTTCCAATTAGCCGGGGTAGGCTCGTAGGGAGGTACAGCTACGTGACCCTTCCAATCAGCCAGGAAAGCATGATGTTGCCTCCTTGTAACGCCCCTTGTAATATCCTTGCATGAGAGGAAAGGAAGACATACAAGTCCGGCTGCATGCTCATAAAAAAGGCATGGAACGTCAAGGAGATGACGCTTAGAAGTTACATCAGGAACTGCAAACAGAGTCTTTCCAAGCCACCTGTACACATGTGTTGCCTGCACACGTTACATATTCTCCTTATATTCTGCCCAAATACTTTTACTTGGATTTACCTGAACACATCGTCTGCAGTGTGGCTCAATTTCGCCTTCGTGTCCATACCTTGAAAGTCGAGCAGGCCACATGGGATGATGCTATTTCCCCTGCCTGTGATCTATGTGATGCTCAAGATGATGTGCAGGATGAGCAACACGTTCTTTTCAAATGTACTCATCCCCATGTCTGTTCTCTTCGGCTTAATTATGCTCCCTTATTTTCTGGTCCTCTCCTCTCTTTATCTCACTCTTCCAATAGGGTGGCTCCCTACGTGCCTGGCATCCACCATGTACAGTCTTATCACATCTCTTCTTTCTTAAATCAAAACAATAACAAGCTTTTTCCTTTCCTACATGAATTATTGCTTTTTTATGGGCAGGCTAGCAGTCAACCGTTTTGACTGGAGGCCTTCTTTTTTCCTGTAACCTTCCTGTAACCTGTAAACATGTGTTGCAGGACCTCAATATTTACTTTGGATAGAGCTTCAGTGCAGAACCTGATTGTGAAATGTTTACCTTTTTGGGATTTCTTTATTTGAAGTGGATTTGAGGCTTTAGTTTGGATATAAAAACGTCTTAAGTGACTCTAACTTGGGACCAGGGTCCGAGTTCATGCTAGCTAACATCTCCACCTTGAAACAATGTTGCTTTGACATGGTAGAGCTGCGCCATCAAGCAAATTGAATACAGAAATCACAAGTCGGATCCATGCTGAAAGCCACCAAAAATAAATGCTGAAGGACAGAGCTCAAGCCTATAAATACACTGAAGTATGCAGAAATTGGGAACAAAATAAAAAAGCCGCAATGTAAAAGCAGCATGCTAGTGTTTGCATTCAAAGTTAATGCTAAAGTACTTAATGTTAAAATACTTAATGTAACTGTGGCAATTGCTATTAAATGAAATGATAGGGGGAAAAACGGCGCCTTTGGCAACGCACCCTGAAAGAAACATGAATGGTAGGATAGAGCAGTGCAGACACCGGTAATTGGTGCTTTGCAATTCACTCTACTGCGGGCTAAACACAGCATGTTAGTGACAAACATGCTGATCCAAATGCCTATTTGCTGCATGTTGCCTCTGTAGCCTTGCTGAACCTCTGAGGTAGTTCAGCTAAGCTGCCCTCGTAGGCAGGTACAGCTATGTAAACCTTTCCTTTCCTTTCCTAAACCTCTGATGCAGAGCACACCGTGCACTAGCCATGGAGTTGCATGCTCTTTATGCTCACAAACTGTCCCCTGAACTGTGTTTGTGTTGCTTGCATTGGTTGACACCATGGAAACAAGCACACCAGGAACCTCAAAGCATGACTGACAGCAGAGCACCCTTGGAGTGCCAAGCTTTCAAGGATCCCTTACCAGCGTGTAACATGCCACTTACAGACAATCAAGTTTTTGTCAAGAGTTTCTGCCAATCCCTCCCCACCCCCCTTCCCCTTCCTCTGACATTGCCTGGCCTCCTGCCTCGCCCACTTCCTCTTCCTTTTCCACCAATGCTCCTCCCCCTGCTGCCCACCCCACTCCTCCCTGCTTGGAGTCCCCTGTCCCCTCCCACGCCCCTTTCCCTGCTAACCTCCCCACTCCTTCCACTGTCTATCCCTGTGCTCTTCCCCAGAGCCCTCCCTGTGCCCCCTCCAGTGCTGCTCTGCTGCAGAGGCTGATCCTGTTGGCTGTCAATATCAGGAGGGCTTCCTTGCCCTGTGACTCCGTGGGAATGCCTGCTTGCATTATGTTTTTGCAGTTGCATGAGAGTAGAAGCTGCAGCATTAACCTCTGTCCCAGCCGTCTGCGCTCTTTCCTCTGCATGAGACTCGTGCACATCCAACACATCCAAACTGCCAGGAGCAGACAGTGTGCGCTTCTTGACTGGTCTGTGCAGCTGGTCTCCTTGCCGCACTTGTTTTCCATGATGTTGCTGCTGCAGGCTCGGGCCCCCGAGACGGCTGCCTTGCCTTACACCTCTAAAGCTGGCATCTTCTTGCTGCTGCATGTGGTTAAGGGCAACAACTCTTGCAGAGAGATGGCCCTTTGCCCCTGCCTTTATTTCTGACTGACTCTGCTCCATTTGGCCAGGACCAGGACGCTGGCACTTCTGAGCTGCTTTGTGCAGCTGCGCAAGCCTTTTGCTTTGCAGCTGCTTGTGATCCTGCTCCTGATGCTGCTGTTGCTGCTGCTGCTGCTGCTGCTCTTCCTGCTGCTGTTGCTGCCCCTGCTGCTGCTGCTGCTGCCGCTGCCGCTGCATTTTCTGCTGCTGCTTCTGCTTCTGCTGCATGTTCTGCTGTCGCTTGGAGGCACCAGGCAGGCCCAAGTGCATTGCGCGTGTGAGGCGTGCACCTTCCTGCTGCTCAAAAATGTGTGCACCAGAAGACATGGGCAAGAGCACAGATGTCAAGGCCACTGCACCCACCACCTCCCCTATCTCCTCCTCTGCAGCAGTTGCATTTGGGCCCACACTGCAAAGCCCACCATTGTGATCAGATTGAGCATGCTCTCTGGGTGAATTCCCCTGCTGCACTTGTTGCTGCTGCTGCTGCTGCTGCTCTTGCTGCAAGAGTCGAACCTGTTGCTGTTCTTGCTGCTGCTGTTGATGCTGCTGCAGCTGCCGTTGCTGCAGCTGCTGTTGCTGTGCTTGATGCTCAATCTGCTCTATCACTTTAATGGGCTGCATACAAATCGAAAGCGCACATGAAGTCCCTTGGATGTTGCATACAGGTGGTCACCTTGTGCTTATGAATTGTAAACACAGTGGCGGCAAGCGTGCAATTTTGGATGGCAACACATGCATGATTCATGATCACCAGATGGCTGCCTTGGACAAACGCATTTTATAAAAATTGTGACTAAGAAGCTTGGTTCACACGCCTGATGGCATACAGGATGTGCAAAGGGCGTCAGCACCACAAAATCTGTGCATATAACCTCCTCTCAAGGGATTTAGAACCTGGCTGCAGCAACAGCTCCTGTCACCTGCTGTGGCAAAGCTTTGCTTTAGTACTGGATCTCTTGTACAACTGTTTGAGGGCAACCACAACTCCAGACACGACACACATTGGGCGCATTTTTACTGCAACTTTGTGCAAGCAGTCCTACAGCAGTCGCATGTCTGGCAAATAGCCTATTGACAGTTTCAACACTAAGTTCTGAGGCTCCTCCTGGCATGCTACCATACTGACATTATATTACGCCACAAAAGTATTGTCTTTGACAGGTGCGGACAAATTTTGCACCTTGAAAAATGATCATCTTTGTCCAAGTGCAGATGTGTGCAGGTGCATTAAATAAATACATCATTTTTAATCGTTTGAGGGTGTGAGTGACAAGGATTCTTCTGGTCCACAGGATGTACAAGTGGTATGGATGGCTTCCTTGGTTACAGCAGGCTTGCTGCTGTCAAGGAGTTGACTTACCTGGAAACATAAGAGCTCATGCATGGAGCTGCACAGCAAGCACCATTGTTATCTCACATAAGTCAAAGTAGGAGGGCAGACCAGGAGCTATTTGCCCAAGCGGATTTGTGCGGATTGCACGTTATTATTTACTGAAGGGGGTGCGGATTCACTGCGGAATTGCTAAATTAAATATCATTTTAAGGGGTGCAAAACGAGTACATGTCAGTGCGGTACTTATTTTTGCGTGTGGACTCTTATCCATAGGATTAAAGCTGCTGCAGCAGGGTGCTGCACCCCCAGCTTTTGGTCTACAGGTAAAATATCAGGAAATTGAACAGGTTCCTCACATGTGCATCCTTGATTTCCGTGCTTCTGACAAATTGAGAAAGGATTTGCAAAAGATGCTGGCAATCTGGCAAAGCCAGCTCTCTCTTTCACGTCTGTAAAAAAGCAGCACCCGAGAAGAAACTCTACCACTTCAATCAGTTTCATGAAGATGAAGACAAGCTGACAATTCACCAAATATGTTCAAATCAACATATTGGGGGTGCAAGCATCGCTCCTCCGCGCACGCGTGCACACACACACACACACACATTAGTATCTGCATACATTGCAATAAAGAGTCTAATCTGTTCCGTTTGAGGTGTTGTCATATAACACTTTTCTGGGCCTCCCCCACAACTTGCCAGTAACTTTAATCCAGTCATGCGACATATCTCCTTAAATGAAGTCAAGTATGTGAAGTTAAATAAAATTGGCCTTGCTTTTGTGCTAGGTTGTCCAAAAGGGTCTTTGCTAAGAGCAGGAGATGGCAAGCAGCAATTTTTTAAACCAACATCATCTCATCTCATTCATTTCTGGGTGTCTACAAAATATTTCTACAATAATGTCATCGACACTAATGCAAACATGGGGTGAACTGGTGATCTGGATGGGTAAGTGGGTCAGGCAAGTCAGGATGCCTCTCCTCTCAAATCATCAAGTAAAAAACGGATCTAAGAGGCATGGCCTCAGTTTGCCCAGGGACGCTTATTAAATGCTTCTTTAAACTGTCACAACACATGGAGCAGGTTTAAGGTTTAAAGCTTAGGTATAAACCCTAAAGACCTTAATCTCCTTTGTATCTACGTAAGACTTGAATTTAGACACAAATCCAGAAGTCTTGAGGTGTTGAACTTGCTCTAAACTCCAGGGAAGCTGCAATCTGGCACAATCGAAGCCTCCGTTGGTCAAACTATAAGTTGAAAACGTGGATGCAAAGTTGCAGCAGCAAAACACTGCACATCAGCTGGGACCTCTGATTGCAATGCATGGGGGAATGTGTATAATTCCCAAATTTTGACATGCTCTGACCCAGAAAAATCCAGAATGATGAGCACAGAATTAAAATCCTTGTGTTCTCCATTTTTCCTACGTAAACAGAGTGTTTTCATACTTCCTCATTATTAACATTATTATTATCATTACTATCATTATCATTATTATCATTATCAAGGGAAGAAAGGGCCTCATTTTTTGAGAAAAGAGGGCCTTGGTCCACGGTACCGTCTCAAGTTTGATCGAGCTAGGCTTCATTTAATTCCATTTACGCAAGATTAGACCACAAGCTGACCCTGCTCTTTTACAATGATGCGCGTCATACCACTGCCATGAATCGAACGTAAACTGGATACGATGAGATGGTAGAACAGAAAATACCTCCCCCTCTGTATTAAATCACCCCAGCACACACAACAAGCTAACCTTTTCAAGATCGTTGATGTAGGAAAGTGCTTTTTTGAACATTGGATGGGGCTGTATCAAATTCAATTTTTGAGAAGGAGCAGCCAGAAAAGCATCAAAAGTTCCTAACGATTGACCCCATAATGGGCCCTGTGACATCCCCTGATTGCAACAGGAGCAATGGAAGTCAGGTGACCCCACAACAACCTGAGTCCTTAGGTGAGACTTTTGCTAAGCTGCTAGCCTGGGAGCCTTTTCTTGATTCACGCAGCCTTTCTTGGCTGGCATAATTTCCCTTTTTCATCATAATTTTCATGATTTTCCTTTTGATATTTTTCCATTTCAAGCAATGGCAACCTTTCCTGATGCTCAAGTGGACTTTCAAAGATTCCAATTAGGCCACCCGGCGGCTTGGCACATTGCGTTTCCGTACGTGTCAGTGATGCTCATGGTGTTACGTCAAACAGCGCTGTTTTGAAGGCCGGAATGGCCCTGATGAGGAATTCAAAGCTTGGTATTCTGAAATTGTAGCTCCAAAGCTTTGCTCCAAGTACCCAAAGTTTTCACTCTGTGCAAGGGTGCCATTAATGCACATGCAGCTATTCATGTATGTAAGCAAATACAAGGGAAGCGCAAATGCACTATGCAAACAAAGTGTACAGAGCGTACGTACTTTGAGCAGTAGCTCCAGCACCACACTGCGACAGCACCTACTTTATCTAAAGGCTTTCCTTCCAGCTTGCGTGCAGCTAGGGGAGCAGGGGGCGTGCCAGTGAGAGCCAGAGCATCCGCCATGCTGGAGGACAAGCTGCCCAGGTTCTTGACCTGCAGGTGGAGTACAATGTATGTGTGTGTGATCTACGAGTTCATGCTTGCCCTCAGACGATCCAAACAGAATGAGGGTTGAAAGCAGATAGGCGTTTAAAATCCAGGAACACCCTCCGGCACACTCTTTGCTAACACTTCAAGCTGGAATAGCACGGCTCACCTGTTGCCGAAAGGCACTGGTAGACAAGGGCAACGCAACTGTTTGGTTTCTGGCTTCTTCTCTGCTGGCCCCATTGGTCTCACTGCGCACCAGATGGACCTGTGTTCATACATGAGTTCAGGAGTCTACACATTTGTACGTGAGTGAGGCCCAAAGGGCCTTGGCCACTTCTTTTGCTGGCCCTGTTGGTCTCATTATGCGCCAGATGGACATGCATTCTAACATGAGCTCATGTGTTCATACATGAGTGATAAGGAGGTCTAAGCCACTTTTTCGCTCACCCTGTGGACCTTATTGCGCACCAGAGTAACCTGTGCTCATACATGAGTTCACGAGTTGATACACAAGCAAGAAAAATGGTCTTGGATCCCTCTTTGCTGGCCCTGTATACTTCATGCGCACCATATGGACCTGCATTCATACATGAGTTTGTCCCTAAGGTTATCTTCAATGTACATTTAGGTGCAGCTCTGACAACAACAACAATTGACAATTTGCAGGCATGTTGAGTTGGGAAAAGGCAACTGATCCTTTAAGCCCCCTTTATACTGTAGCCAACCATGCAAGGCAGCCTGGTTTTCTGCACAAAACGATGGCAGTTGTCCTGCAAACTTGCACAATGAGGCAGCTGTGCAAGAATACAAGGGATCATGCCTGGCAACCTCCACGTCCAACTGAGCAGCACACCTGCCTAACGAGGGTGTTGAACAAGTTCACCAGGATTCTCTGGCCCTGCATCTCTACTTGGCTCACAGCTGGTGGCGTGGCCATATTGGCCATGTCCATCTCACGCAACAGCGCCCCCGGATCCTGGCCAGGCTCGGCAGACGCGCATGTGCTTGCAGCTGGTGCAGCCTCTGCTGAAAAGGTGTGCACAGGAGCTTGCGGAGCAGCATGGGCATCTGGAGAGGGAAGGTGAACGGCTGCTGATGCACCAGCAGTGGTCCCAGCAGCAGGGAAAGGCGCAGCGGAGTCGGGGACACACACTGGAGCAGCCTCAGCCGGGGGGGCAGGGCTACGGTGAGGGGTAACATCAGCTGCAGCACCTGTTCTCCCAGGAGCGCCTGCTGGAGCAGGTACTGCAGCAGCAGGGCTGGAGCAGCAACTCCTCGGAGCAGCAGCAGCAGCAGCTACAAAAGCTGAACCAGTCGAAGCAGCAGGACCTGCAGCTGGGCTGGGGTGGCAACCAATTGGTGCAGCGGTAGCAGGTGCTGCACCAGCACGGCTTCCAACAGGGACAGGGACTGCTACAGCTGGGCTGGGGCACCTGCTGCTGCTGGTACACATGCTGCTGCTGCTGCTGCTGCTGCTTGGGACCACACCTGCATCAGCGTGACTGGGATGGTGTGGTGTACCGGCACCAGCTGGCGCTTGTGTAGCATCAGGCCTGGCAGCATCAGCTTCAGCTTGTGCATAAGCAGCATCAGGTCCCTGTGCAGCATCAGGTGCTGTGTGGCAGTCAGCTGCACCATTAACATGAACGTACGCATCAGCATCAGCATTAGCATAAGCGTACGCAGCAGCATCAGCATGTACACCAGCAGCATCAGGTGGTGCGTGACGATCAGCTGCACCAGCAGCATGTGCATACGCAGCAGCATCAGCATATGCACCAGCAGCAGCGGGTGCTAGTGGTGGAGAGGGATCGGAAGCCGCGGAGCCTGAAGCGGAATGCGCGTTTTGAGAACCACAGGGGTGGGCAGAGGTAGGCACAGAAGCGTGCGATACGCCTGAAGGCTGCATGGAGGGAGGAGGTTGTTGCTGATGCAGATTAAGGAGGGCTCTGGCAGGGGCGGTGGAAGGAAAGGAGACGGAAGGTAGGGCACAGGAAGGGGGATACAGTGCAAGGGTGGTGGGGGCTGCGGTGGTTGCTGCGGCAGTGGCAATTGACAGGGCTGGCGGAGGGGAGGTGGTGCGGAGCAGCGGAGCAGAGCTTGAAGACAGGGGCAGCGATGGTGGTTGGTTGGGGGCTGCGTTTGAGGTAGCAGCAGCAGCGGCATGTGGAGGGTTTTGGTGGATGAGTGTTCCAGGGAGCTGATGCAGGGCATCCGTGCAAGCATGCAGCTGCTGAGGGTTGGGGACTGCAGGATGCAACTGGGGTGGCTGCTGCTGCTGCTGCTGTTGTGGCTGCTCTTCATGCTGCCGCCACCTCCGCCGCAACATCAGCGGCAGCAGCAGGTGCTGCTGCTCCTCGTGATCATCATCACTTGTAGAGGATGAGGATTCAAGACTGGAGGAAGAGATGATAACTGAAGGGGGCCTCTTCTTGGGCGTACCTTTCCTGCTTCTCTTTCTTCTTTGACTGTACAGCTGCTGCTGCTGCTGTTGTTGTTGTTGTAGCTGCTTTTCCTGCGTCTTCTCCGGCAGCACTTGTTCTTGCTGCTGCTGCTGCTGCTGCTGCTGCTGCTCCTGCTGCACTACTGGCTGCAGCTCGTGCTGGGGGGCCTGCAGCTCCGGAGAAGAAAGCCTTTGTGCCCCAACAGCAGTTTGCACTCGTGGAGCCGCGTGCCCTAACGCTTGCGGCAAGGGCGTCACATCAGCAGCAGCTTGTGTGTGCATTCCTGCCTCTAGCGCCCCCGCAGCAGACTGTGATAGCAATGGGGGAGGGTGGGACCCTGCACATGGAAGGCAAGGTGTGATGTGGCTGGCAAGCACACGGCTGATACCGATGGCAAAATGATGGAAGCACTCATGAGAACAGTTTGTGAGATGCTGTGGCAATCCTGTTGGTCCTCTGTTCACCTCAGCTACATGTGCGCATCCCATCTTGTCTCACTCACTGTCTGCCGTTTCCTTTGCCTTGAGCAGCTGATCTCGTTGTTCAAGCAGAAACTGTTCCCTCTGTTGCAATCCGTCCATCCCAACAGACTGCCCAAGTGCTTCCTCTCTGTCCACGTGCATTCCTTCCCCCTCCTCCTCCTCCTCTCCCTGCTCCTCCCCCTCCCCCTCCCCCTCCCCCTCCCCCTCCTCCTCTCCCTCCTCCTCCTCCTCCTCCTCCTCCTCCTCCTCCTCCTCCTCCTCCTCCTTCTCCGCCTCCTCCCCATTCTGCTTATTCAGCTTGTCTACCCTTCTTCTTGATTGCCTGGCATGCCTCACGACTCCAGCTCTTCCACTGACAGCCTGCATAGCAGACATGTTCTATGACACTAGGTTCCACATGTATGCATATATTCCAGAAAATTATAAAGATGCTAATATAATATGAGGAAGCAGGCACTGATGACAAGAAGTAACAGGCAATTCCATGCATGCATTGCATGAAATGAGTAAGAGACTAGCTGTGCAATGCTGGCACGCAAACATGGAGAGGGACAGAACCAAGAAACCTTTTGCTTGAGGAACCAGCATATCAGCTGAGCAATTGGGTAATGCAGGCTTTTGCAGCAACAGTTGTTGACACACATGACAACAGTAGAGCCCATGCGGCACGAGCAGAAACCAACCTCATCCCTCGAGCCCTGAAATTCCAGGAGGACATGTATTTCACTTCTCTGCTCTAGCCTTATTGCCAATAGCAGGGCCCAGGCATCATTGGTATAACTAAGCCATGCTTTCTCAAGCTTCATGTCAAAGGCAAAGCTCAGTTTCTTTGTTGCACACTCTAAATTAATAGTTGAGCCTAACTGCTGACAGCAGAGCCCAGCCGCAACACTAAGCACATGTCTTAGATTTACATAACTGTGTACCATTCTTCCCTAAGCACTTAAAATGGGTGCTATTGCCTTTCTGAACCAGACCAATCCTCGGACTATATGATTTCCAACCAACCCAACCCCCCATCATTCAAAGCTAGCACCCAAGATCAACCAACCTGTGAGAGGGCTTTCTCAGAAAGCCTCCTGGGTCGCGTGCTTCTTCTTTGCACGGTTTGTGGCACAGTTTGTGGCATTCTTCTTGATAATGCTCGCACTGCATGTGGCCCCTCTGCATTTTGTGGGTTCACCGAGGGCACACGGGAGGGCAGCTGTGCTGGAGCTGCTGGAGTAGGCGGCGCTCCAGGTGACCTTTCCGCCCTTCTGCTCCTCCTGTTCCCCTAAAACAAAGAAAAGAAACAATCAACAGTCAACAGTGCTCTTGACTTGATAAGCCAGATGTTGACAGCAGGCTGCATGCCCTCGAAGGCCATTTTTAGCCTACAAAAGAGACAGCTGCTGAGAACATATCCTCTTAAAACTCAAGTATCCACTTGTCTGGCAATTTCGAATCAGCGGACGATCATTTGCCGCACTATCTTACAATCCTGCATCACAAGTGTAAAGAGTGTTACTGGGAGGCAGCAAGACGTTTTTGTATCAGGGGGGGCCAACTGGAAGTGTTAAGAGTGCTACTGGGAGGCAGCAAGACGTTTTTCATCGGGGGGGGGGGCCAACTGGAAGTGTAAAGAGTGCTACTGGGAGGCAGCAAGACGTTTTTGTATCGGGGGGGCCAACTGGAAGTGTACAGAGTGTTACTGGGAGGCAGCAAGACGTTTTTGTATCAGGGGGGGCCAACTGGAAGTGTAAAGAGTGCTACTGGGAGGCAGCAAGACGTTTTTCATCGGGGGGGGCCAACTGGAAGTGTACAGAGTGCTACTGGGAGGCAGCAAGATGTTTTTCATCAGGGGGGGGCCAACTGGAAGTGTACAGAGTGCTACTGGGAGGCAGCAAGACGTTTTTCATCGGGGGGGGCCAACTGGAAGTGTAAGAGTGCTATTGGGAGGCAGCCCTTGTAGGCAGGTACAGCTACGTAACCCTTGCCTCTCCTTTCCTTGGGAGGCAGCAAGACGTTTTTCATCAGGGGGGCCGACTGGCCTGTACTGACAAAAACTTTTTTTCTTTAGTTCCCTATCTAACCATACCAGCCATTGAAATTCTAAAAAAACTACGCCCACCAAAAATAATGACAGTCAGAAGACCCCATATCCCTCTCCTAGCCTCAGATCACCTAAGGGCCCACAGGTCCACCATAGGCCATCTTTTTACCCCCACAATTAAGTTCTCAAGTCCTCCATTTACTATTATCCAAAAATTAGGGTTGAGGGGGGGGGGGGTAAAAAATGACCATTTTGGCACCCCTGCTAGGAATAAACTACCTAATGGGTAAATGGGAGGCACGCATTGTACCCCAGCGCCTGTGGCCGACTGAGGACAGTGGGATTAGGGGAGAGCATGTTCCACAGTGCATAGCCGATGAACAGGGACCTAAAAGAATTAGATGGCCATTGCCCCACGCAACATTTATTTTGCTACAGAAAGAATGGCTTCCTAAGGAATCCAAGCTTGAACGCTGCCTTACCTTACCTTACCTTGAAAGCTGCCGGTCATGGTGCACCTATATGTGAGGAGCATCCGAAATTTCTATATACCTGTTTTGGGGCTTCAGTTGGAGACCCCTGGTACTTCATGAAACCTTCCCTTTCACAAGTGCGCATGGCCCTGCCTTGCAAAACCTTGCCTTTCTTACAGTATTAGTGTGAAGTTGTGCCCCTTTACAAGCTTCTACTACTGTAGCGTCACTAATGCACTACGACGTTGATGCTTATTACAAGGTAAAAAATAAAGATAATTCCATTTATTAATTTGTGAATTGATTTGTAAGGGTTTGAGAGGACCGCCAAAAAAGATCAAAACGCACTTCTGACGTCTGGCAAGTACTGGCTCTCGGCCTCTACTCATCCCCTTCTTCCATCTCTCCATCTCTGGTAAGAGAGCTCCTAGGAAATTATGGTGCTCGCAGGTGTAGCACCTGAGCCACCTGGGCAGGCAGCCTGACATCCAGCTCCAGCCAAACCATGCTGGACAGGTCCCACTCTGCTACCTCTTTGTTGTTGCTGCCTGGTGCGAGTCATGCAAGCGCAGGTTAACTACTTGCCTCCCGTTTGGAAGCCTATCAATTGATGGGTGCAATGAACCATGTCACCCCAGCCAGGCCTAGGCCGCATGGGCACCAGCCTGCTTCTTGTCACGCTTCTTCTACCTTCAGCATGGTGCACATGTCAGAGAGGATTCTTCGTCCTTCAGCAGCATGGGGCTGCACTTTGGGGCCCGACGGATTGCTTGGTATAGAGCTGGACCTTTTCGAGGCCTTGAAAACAGTAAATTAAAAAGACTCCGCATATTGCGAACGACCCCAATTATCATCTAAACAGTAGCAAAACCCCCAGTTAAATTGCTATGATAGTATTTTTACGCCATCTTTTAAACTGAAGAGCTGGGCCTGCCTACAAGCAAAAGCACAATGGGCTGCTGTAGGAAGCGTGGCACGAAAATAATGCAAGCTCAAGCTCATGCTGATGGCTAGAATTTCAGATACTTTCCATTGCCCCATGCCCTTACCAGACGTAATTCATCTTCCAGCTGGCTCCGGTCAAACACTAAAAAATCGCGCCTGCCTCGCTCAGCAGGAAAGCAAACCTGTGAAGGGCAAAACGGAGACACCGTGTCTCGTGGCAAATTGTCTTTAAGCAGCTTCACCGCTACCAAGTCTTTTTCCCTGCAGTGCACCTTTGCCAAAAGTTTTGGTCTTTCCTTAACACTTGACGATTGGATTTTAATCAGAAGGATTCATTTTTTGCTACTGCTGCAAACATCTGTGGCATCAAGATATGAGAAAAAAGCTGAAGTGGGATTGTTCCCAGAGGGGCATCCTAGCAGCATCTTCTGCAATTAATTGGCAGACTCGTAATTTAGGGGAATGCTGTTCACATTCAAAAGCCTTCACATCCCTCTCACATGGACAACCCATAACTTCTCACCTTCGTACATTCATTATGATTTACAATTGCCTCTGGAGGCAAGTTTGCCATAGCAGCTCACACACCTGCTGGAGCATGCAAGATGTATCAAGCATTAAGAGGGCCTTTACTGAACTCAGGGGCGTTTTCCGTGGGAAACGGAGGACACATGCAACACCAGATCAACCCTTCACATTTGTCATATGATGTTTTGCATGTAAATTACTTTTTGCTGTTGCATTTTGTAAGCACCAGCAACAAATACAATTCCTTTACTGGGGGAAGCTTGGTTTTATGCCTGGCTGTGCGCATTCCTAAAGATACAGGTGGAGAGCAGGAAGCTGAGGGTAGTAACGTGCACGCAATGGCAGCGCATCACAAAGTTTGCATGCATGGGCCCAAATGGCACATTGAATGGGGATTCATTTTGTTCCCTAAAATCATCAGCTGAACCTGAACGCTGCACAAGTGTGTGCGTGCGTGTGTGCGTGTAAGCCTGGACATCATAGGAGCCATGCATTCTTCCATAATCAGCAGCAGCCCCAGTTCTCCTCAGACAGTTACTCACTTGCCTGCAACTCAGGCATTATCCTCACCTGAGAAAGATGAATTTGACAAAAGCACTCATTCAAATTGTCATATTCATCACGCCTGCAGACTCATTCCTCAGCGCCGCTCGAATTAGAAAATTAACACCAAGGACCACATGTTCCGACAAACCCACAGAGTTGCTCCTTTAATTCGTGAACTAAATTGTGAGTTCCATCGATAACGAAAGGCACCCAGAAAAACCAACCCAGGAATTGTATTTTCTGTTTTGCATGCTGCTTCCATTGGCGTAATTTTGACCTCTTAAATTATGAAATAGAACACAGGCTCCACTCGGGCTGCGCGGGGGACCCTAAATCTGTTGCTGTAGGTCACCAAATCGTTAGTTCACCACACCTAAAGCACAAGACAATCGCAATGAACACAAGTGTGAATTGCACTCCATGATGCATAGGAAAACCTCAAGTCTGCATGAGTTTTTAAAGAACCATCTTTTTCTGTCCTTTTACCAGATGTGTTAGGGTTTAATTTATTTCTTTGTAGTGCAAGTTTTAATCCCATTTCTCTCTTTATGGTGCAATTCGGAGGGTTTTATGACTGAGGGGTTTATGCAAAGATTGGGTGATGTATTTGTGTGCAAGTGGAAGAAGAGTGCCAACACATACAAAAACAGGTCAGCAAATGGGAAAGGGCATGGGCTCAAGGCAAGCAAGAGTTGTTGCAGGCCACTCCATGCTCAATTGATTTGCTTGCAACCTGTTGCGCCCATAATTCATGCCTTTCCGACTAAGTCAGGCATCCGTCCATCCATAAATGGCATGGAACCCCTCAAGCCATATTTAATTCATAAGGTGTTCAAAATTGCTGCTTGGACATACCTAGATCCCTGGCAACGTTGCTAACATGTGTGCATGACCATTCATCATGCTTGCCTCGAATATCATGCTTACCTTCATTGACATGAAATTCAATGCAGGGTTTGGATTTCCCAAATCTGCCCAGTAGGTGAGTTCAGGGATGAGCCCGGGACACGGCCTTGACCTTGAATGTTACACCTGTAAAAGCTGATGCGGTTGCCCCTTTCGATGGTCCCCTTGCTGGCTCCTTTCTCAAACATAAATCTGTAGGAATGAGGAAAAATACATCATTTCTAAGACTTTGTAGTCAAGCACATTTCAGGATGAAGCCCCCTCTCCCCCATCTCTCTCTCTCTCTCTCTCTCTCTCTCTCTCTCTCTCTCTCTCACACACACACACACACACATACACACACGCACACAAGACAGGTAGGCAAAAGGGCCACCTTGCAGACATCTACATTTGCCTCATTGGGTCATGTCTGAGGTGAGTTTGTGTTACCTGCTGATAGTAATGGTGACAGTCTGCGTGAACATAAAGGCATCCTTTGCATGCTGCGAACGTCTTACACTTATCTCATCGCTCAATCTTGTTTTCTACCATGCAGCTTGATACAGCAGTAAGTTAATGAATTGTTTGTTTTTCGAAGGTGAACTTGATTGGATATGGAATGGATGTCTGCAACAAAGAAAGGATGTGCAAGAAAATCTAGGGCAGTAGAGATTGGAGAGGGCTCTTCTAATCAATTGTGCGGACAGAGACAGGCATTGGGGCAGCAGTCTGACAAGGCTCCTCCCCATGAGTGGCAGCCCTTACATGCTTCCTTTTTCCTCCTTAACATTTTGATAAATAGGTTACAGAGAAATGGAAATCCCTGGTTGACCCCACAGCCACCCCCCCCCGAATAGAACCATCAAGCTACCCATACTCCCTGTACCTTCCTTTATGTACCACTGAGTGCCCTGCACAAACCAAACATGTTCCTATGTCCCAAGCATTGAGGTTTGCTGAAAAGTTGGCATGAAGAGATGTGACGTGCGGCTCATATCCCCACTGACCATCCGGCTGACTCGCACATATCAACTTTTGAGGTGTCCATACTCAAAGCTAGGAATTTATGAGTCACGCGATTTATGACCCACACATACCATGCTAGCATTCTATTAGGCACAGCTAGGACGGAATTCTCTCCGCCCTAGCAGGTCAAAAATCCTGCAGCTAACCTACTACCGTGTCTTTTCCTTTTTGCGTTATGGATCCACGTTAGATTGTGCTCACTACACACTGGTATGCCTCAGATGTGCACTGTGAAGTTTGCTGTTGCAGCTTGACAGTCACTTCTTTCTGCCTCTACCGGCATTTAGATTTGCAATCCTTTTGCAACTTTTGCTTAAGTTGAGGATCTAAAGCTGGCTGTAGGAAGTGAAGTGTGCATAACTGTCAGCTATGTCAGTCACAACTGATGCGTATCTTGACGTCTTCGGCATTTTCATCTCTGAGAGATGCTCACAGCGCATTTAACTTTCACGCAGGTGCTTTATTACCACATTTTGAATTATTTTTGAGAGTGCACAGGAGCAAAACATAAGCAGCACCTGTTTTTTGAGCTTGTACGCCGGAATACTTGGATTTTGGGGTGTAAATGTCAAAATGTTCCCCGTCTCAAGTCAAGGCTGCGGCTTGGGCAGTGGAAAATTGTTTTTTGCTATTTTATCATTTCTCCTTATGGTGTGCCTTGCCTTAATAGGAAAAAGGACAAATGGGACCATGGTTTGTCCAATAGAAAGTCTTGTCCGCCTGCATCATGAATAGCCACCACCACAAACACCATTTAAAAATAACAGCATTGTGCATCAAATCTTTGCTGTCATGATTTTGTTTTTTTTGCTTTGCTCTGAACAGGGCCAGAGGGATGTCCAGCCAGTTTCAAGTTGTGGCCGCTTAGTGGATCCTGGTGAGGTTGCAAAGCAACAACTGCAGGAACTTTTGGCATGTGCATGGCTGCACTTCCTGGAGAGGAATGGCTATATAAGAGTTATGCACTTGCCATGGTTTCCATGCCCTTTAAACCTCATCTAAATCATTGCTGCAGGCTCTAGGGGTGAGCATGGCCAAGCTTCTGAGCCTGAGGAAAATAACACCAGTTGGGATGAGGATAGCAGCCCTGGAGGCTTTGAAGAAGCTAGCCAGCCGCATGAGACTGCTCCCAAGGGCAGAGAGGTGAATGGGTGGATAGGTTATTGATGGACTTTTCCTATTATAAACAACATAAAGCCTTACATCCATAAAATGGGCTATGATAGTCAAAGAGCATTGATGATCCACAACCTAGCCTTGCAAGGTGACCAACTTTTCCTTCTTACTGAAACTTCCCCCTCTGCCCCCCTCCCCGCTTCCTTGAGCACCCCGAAAATGCTTTCCTGTCTACGTGTAGCAAGCACATTGATTTTCCGCGTTGGGTAACTGAATTGATATTTGTTTCACTCATGCTAGTATTCGTTTTGTTTGGCATGCCTACCATTGCAAAAATTAACCAATGCTCTCTTATCTGTCGAGAGAGATCCTTCTGCTTTTACAGGAAATGAGGGTAAATGCCTTATTTATTTTTTTGGAGTTTGAGTGGAAGCTGTTGCACATAGAGCTTGTACTTGTGTTGCTTCATTTATATTTTGCTCTTAATGGCTCCCTTTGCACCAAACCGCATCCTTTTCTTCCAACTTCCTGGTTGGTAAACATGGTTGGAAAAAGGAAAGTCGGTTACCTTGTTGCATAAGCAGCCATAGGGATGCATCACACTTACCACTCTCCTACAAGGTTGTGAGTTCTAGCAGGGGCAAAGAACTGATCAGTTTCACGCAATGTTACTTGTATCGTCAAGGAACTGCGTGAAGCTCCTCAGTGCAAAGTCGCACAAAAAGATCCTCGGGAAAAAACATTCTGGCATCATTCACCGGTAGAAAAGTTATTCCAGTCAATGTTGTAACCGTCAATGTGTACCCTATTGGTACATCCCTGCGTTACAGCTAAAGTTGACATTACTTCCTTGATTTCCTTGAAAATTTTGAACTTATTTCAAGAACACATCGCCATTACCAGAAATAAAGCTGTGGAGATATTAGAAGATTGCCTTTTTTTTGCGGTGATCCTGAGATTTTAGCGTGTTGGGTGCTTTGTTTAATACTGCAGGTGATATTTACTCCAGAGACTCTGCATTCTGGTGGCTATCATGCCCAATCTTTGAGCTCAAGCGCTGAGATTCCTGTCAAGGTAGGCTTCTTCTGATTCTATTCATGTTCCAATTCAAATCGTCCTTTTTGTGTTCAGGAGAATTATTGTGACCAATGCATCTCCCATCTATAGTAGAGATGTGGTATGATGTGCATGTTCCAAATTTTGAATTTGGCAAATTTTGATGTCTCCTATTTGTTGTTTTGTTTTCTTGCAAAAGAGCGTCACCAATCAGTCCAATGCTAAGTCCCTTGCTCTGTGATCATCTTATTCGCCCTTGCTTGCAAGGTTACACTTACTTGTGACCTTTCCTAGGAAATGCTTCCTACTTTCACCATCAATGGAAATATATTCTTTGCTAGAGAGATCTGCAATCAAATCAAACATCTATTGGACTTGGCACTGCTCCCTTCTTTAGGCATAGATAGCATCTGAACATCAAGGATGTATAAACAAGTACTGATTATGTCAAAATACGACAGGCTTTTGTGCTGGGGAGACCAACACCCAGGGGGTGGAACGAGCCCTACACATCTGAGAAGAACTGGGTGAATGTTGAGAGGAGGAGGGTGAAAAAGCAGGACTACGTCACCAAAACGAACCAGCTTGTTTCAGTCAAGGAGTGGAACTGCCTAAAGGTAAGAATGCATGATCAACACTTGGTAGCTGTGAATGCAAGAATAAGCATATCTGATCTAAGTGGATGTTCCATCTGAAAACACTGCTTCTTGGTAAAGGCATTTATACCAAGCCTATCAGATTCTTGCCAAGTTTACGTCCATTTTCAACGCGCATGGACCAGGTCTATTACATGGAAAGAGAATGTGTGCATGATTTACGCCAACCCCCTTAGTGCTGGATACAATAAGAGCTGGGGCAATCTGATTTGTTTGGAGCATGACCCCATACTTAGAAACTCGATTTTCTGCCAATGGTCAGGAAACCCAATCCTTGTGATGTCCTGCCTTTTGCCAGCCAGCCCGCCTCTTCCAAATCTAGATATACCACCTGTAACATCCAGTGGAAGCTAGTAAAAAAGCAAAATTTCAGCGCTGAGCTGGTCCTGTTTGATGAACCCTACTGCGCGCTAGGCCTGCATGTTTGTGCGTGCAGCCAGCCAAACTCACCTCCTGTGTGCCCTTACCCTCCAGCTGCACACCCAAGCCTGCAAGTAAACCCCAGGATGTGCCCTGAATATCCAGGTGGCCACCTGCTGTGAGCTGGCAGGGGGCTGTTTTGGGTGGTGCTCCAAAGTCAGTCGAGAAGAGTGCTGTCGATGAAGAACGATTATCTATTAATATTTAATGAATTTTAGGCGCTTCAGCGGGAGTAGGAACTGGGGTTCAAATTTCAAATGATTCACAGTTTTCAGCAGTGCGAGGAAACCTGTACCTGAAGCGCAGCATTCCTTTAGGAAATTAAGATGGACAAACTATTGGCCCTCAATTTGGATGGAAGCCCCTGTGTAACAATCCAGAAGTTCAGGGCCAATGCTTTGGAAAGAATTCTAAAAGTGTTTAAAATATCCAGTCGGAATCACGATCACAAGCAGAATCTCTTAAGACATTAGCTCCAGGAATTTTGCGGAGCCCAGCAGCTGTACCCTAGCGCCCAGCATGGCAGCCCTCAGGGTCAAAGTTGATGCTGACAACCCACGCGATGACCAGGACAAACAGAAAGCACGGAGGTGGCCTATCGGGGTCTGGCCGGACCTCCCTGCACTTGCGCGCCTGTCATGAAAATCCGACAAGCACCAGGGGCCCTCGCAACAACCCAAAATTACTTGCAGTATTACCAGCAGGCTTCCTACACTCTTGCTGCTGCAGTGTGGGCCTGAGCAGGGTCCCTCCCAAAAATGGCATTTACCAGGGGTGACCGAGAAGTGCAGGCATCGGGATAGATGCTTGCAAAATGCGGTTGTCCTCCGTCTAAGAATTTTACATGGATATGGAGCCTGATTTAGAACATGCGTCTTACACATCCCATGTATTACTCACCATCTTATATCTTGTGCGGATTGGTCAACCCTACATTTGTGCCACTTTGCATCCCATGCTTGCCATGCGTTGCACTTCTGCTTCTGCTTGACTGCTTTTCATTCTCCTTTATCTACTGCTCTTTCTGTTTGCACGAAGCTATCTTTTATGAATTGAATGCAATTTCATCATTGCGCGCACAATGCACACACGCCAGGGTATGTATTTTGGATGCTAACACACATTGTGCACCCTTTAAGGACAAATTGAAGCATTAAACCGTTAAAGCATATTAATATCGTGCAATGAAGGGTATGTTGATCTAATATGTAGGTTGCTTCTGAATTGACTATTCGTGCAACGAAGTGTGTAAGTGGGTATGTCTCATGCATTCTCTCAGCAACTGGCTGCCTGATGTGGCACTTTTTGCTCTTGTGCTTGCTTGCTTGAACTCTTTGGCAAGATATTAGGTAAAATGCTTCTAGAGTTGTTTCTTGGGGGGCTCATGCTTTGTGAGCAGTGGCTTCAGTTTTTTTCCTAAACAACAGTCTTCTATGCCGCGTTGCCCACTTCACCGTAAGAGAAGGAAAGCGAAAAAGAAAATTTGCCCACTGCACTTAACGAAAAGAAAAAAGTGCACACTGCACAACAAAACTCACAAATTGTTCCCTGGATCATGCACCATTGCTGCTGGGCTTGCCGAAAGGATGTCCACATTTTAAAAAATTAAATGCCCTTTTCCTACTTAATTTCGAAGCTTGTGCATTTTTGCCCATCTGGTTCTCGTTTGGCATGCTTATGTGGGATGGAGATTTCCAAAGGAAGCATAGATAAATGGCCTGATTATTTTGTTACTTTACCTTCGCATGCTGTCTGACTTCACAGGGAAAGGCAGGAGTGGCCCCCAAATGGAATAACCTGCTAAACGCACTGCAAAATTGGTGTGTGAGGTACGTGTTGCCAAAAAGGGGCAAACCTGCACTTACTTTTTCCTGCAATGAGGGCTGGTTTTTATGGCACATGCAAAGTCTTTTTTTGCTTACAGTGCATCCTGTGACCATCCATGAATCTTACCGTGCATCCTGTGATCATCCATGAATCTTACAGTGCATCCTGTGACCATCCATGCATTTTCGCTTACAGTGCATCCTGTGATCATCCATGAATCTTACAGTGCATCCTGTGACAATCCATGCATTTTTGCTTGCAGTGCATCCTGTGATCATCCATGAATCTTACAGTGCATCCTGTGATCATCCATGCATTTTTGCTTACAGTGAATCCTGTGATCATCCATGAATCTTACAGTGCATCCTGTGACCATCCATGCATTTTTGCTTACATTGCATCCTGTGACCATCCATGAATCTTACAGTGCATCCTGTGACCATCCATGAATCTTACAGTGCATCCTGTGAGCATCCATGAATCTTACAGTGCATCCTGTGACCATCCATGCATTTTTGCTTACAGTGCATCCTGTGACCATCCATGAATCTTACAGTGCATCTTGTGACCATCCATGCATTTTTGCTTACAGTGCATCCTGTGATCATCCATGAATCTTACGATGCATCCTGTGACCATCCATGCATTTTTGCTTACATTGCATCCTATGATCATCCATGAATCTTACAGTGCATCCTGTGACCATCCATGCATTTTTGCTTACAGTGCATCCTGTGATCATCCATGAATCTTACAGTGCATCCTGTGACCATCCATGCATTTTTGCTTACAGTGCATCCTGTGATCATCCATGAATCTTACAGTGCATCCTGTGACAATCCATGCATTTTTGCTTACGGTGCATCCTGTGATCATCCATGAATCTTACAGTGCATCCTGTGATCATCCATGCATTTTTGCTTACAGTGCATCCTGTGACCATCCATGAATCTTACAGTGCATCCTGTGATCATCCATGAATCTTACAGTGCATCCTGTGATCATCCATGAATCTTACAGTGCATCCTGTGACCATCCATGCATTTTCGCTTACAGTGCATCCTGTGATCATCCATGAATCTTACAGTGCATCCTGTGATCATCCATGAATCTTACAGTGCATCCTGTGACCATCCATGCATTTTCGCTTACAGTGCATCCTGTGATCATCCATGAATCTTACAGTGCATCCTGTGACAATCCATGCATTTTTGCTTACAGTGCATCCTGTGATCATCCATGAATCTTACAGTGCATCCTGTGACCATCCATGCATTTTTGCTTACAGTGCATCCTGTGATCATCCATGAATCTTATAGTGCATCCTGTGATCATCCATGCATTTTTGCTTACCGTGCATCCTGTGATCATCCATGAATCTTACAGTGCATCTTGTGACCATCCATGCATTTTTGCTTACAGTGCATCCTGTGATCATCCATGAATCTTACAGTGCATCCTGTGACCATCCATGCATTTTTGCTTACAGTGCATCCTGTGATCATCCATGAATCTTACAGTGCATCCTGTGACCATCCATGCATTTTTGCTTACAGTGCATCCTGTGATCATCCATGAATCTTACAGTGCATCCTGTGACAATCCATGCATTTTTGCTTACAGTGCATCCTGTGATCATCCATGAATCTTACAGTGCATCCTGTGATCATCCATGCATTTTTGCTTACAGTGCATCCTGTGACCATCCATGAATCTTACAGTGCATCCTGTGATCATCCATGAATCTTACAGTGCATACTGTGATCATCCATGAATCTTACAGTACATCCTGTGACCATCCATGCATTTTTGCTTACAGTGCATCCTGTGATCATCCATGAATCTTACAGTGCATCCAGTGACCATCCATGCATTTTTGCTTATAGTGCATCCTGTGATCATCCATGAATCTTACAGTGCATCCTGTGATCATCCATGAACCTTATTTGCTTCCCCCTTGATGGTTCCCCCATGTATTACCTGCTTCAAGAACGGTACATTTGTACAAACAATGGTTTAGCATGACAGCCAGCTACAGGGACATGTTCTCAAATGTGAGAGCCTCAAATCAGCAATCCTTTTTTTTGCTACGGCTATGCAAGCCAAGTGAGACAGTAACATCTCAGCAAGCAAGCTTGGTCAGCTCACTGAGCTCATTGAGAGCCTCTTGAGGCAATTGGATTATCACATGACTAGGGTTGGCCAAATCCATATATATATATATATGTGTGTATATATGTGTATATATATACGACATATATGTTACATTTCCCGTGCCAAAAGCTGATATTTACGGCGTATTATATGGAATTGGCCAACCTTACATATGATCAATACACATGCAGCTCCATCGCATGGGACAGCATCGACGGGTGCTTTGTTGTGACTCTAGAGCCCTCCAGCAGGACCCCTCGGAAGGGGGAAAAGCTTGAGAAGCAGAAGGGAAAGCGATCTGTTGAAGGAAATCCTGCAGAGGTGCGGCTGTATTGTGTACTTCAATGTTCCCAAAATGTGTGGCTGTAATATGCAATTCAATGCTCCCAAAAGGAAAGAAGTCCCTAGAAGGGAACCCTGCAGAAGTGTGGCTGTGGTACTGCAATGCTCTCAAAATGTTAGCCCTGCAAGAAATACCTTTCCCCTTTAGAAAGGATTGTCTCTACTCATCTCACACGCTAACCCCGTGACTGTGTCGCTCTGTAAAAGGAAGAAGCTTTACGCCAGCATCATACCTTAGCCACTCCCCCATGAATGCCTCTTTCTGCTGAGAACCAGTGCACTCCCCCCTGATTGCTTCTTTCTACTGAGATCCAGTGCATTCCCCCATGATTGCCTCTTTCTGCTGAGAACCAGTGCACTCCCCCATGATTGCCTCTTTCTGCTGAGAACCAGTGCACTCCCCCACGATTGCCTCTTTCTGCTGAGAACCAGTGCACTCCCCCACGATTGCCTCTTTCTGCTGAGAACCAGTGCACTCCCCCACGATTGCCTCTTTCTGCTGAGAACCAGTGCACTCCCCCATGATTGCCTCTTTCTGCTGAGAACCAGTGCAAAGTGCTCAGTGCGTGTCTCTTTCTGCTAAGAACCAGTGCAAAGTGCTCAGTGCGTGCCGCACGTGGCAGTCCAATTGTGGGCTTACCCTGCTTGAATCTGATGATGATGGGCTCAATGCGTGGGCTTCAAGTTGGGTGTATGCTGCAACATCATGACATATGTTTTTGTCCAAGACAAGGGAACGCTGTCGTGCCACTGATTTTCCTCCAGAAAGAGTCCACAGCTGTGTTTTGAAGCTTCAAGCGTGGATGAAGGATGAAACATATTTTGCAGAAGGCTTGCAGTGCTCTGTGCATGAACAATGCCCTCTGTCAACTCTTGTGTGGAAATTCAAACGATTATTACTGATGGTACTACTCTTGATTGTGTTTGCCGGCTGTCTTATTCAATAACTAAATACGCAAGCAAATGGACCATTGCACACCAACACTACTGCTAATCTATCATATTGTTTGCGTGCAGGCATCTACATTTTGGCGAGACCCTTGCTAGCTTGCTAGTTAAGGAGCCTTAATGTACGTGGCCTTTTGGCTGGCATAGACTTTTCTTTTCTTTCCTTTCCTTTTCAGGCATCTGCAAGAAAGGCACAGCGAGGGGAGCCTCTCCATTTTCCCACTGCTCCAGGTGTGTTTGGCTGAAGGAGATATCTTGCTGTCACAGTGTCACTGAAATGCATCATCAGGACAGAAGGAGTTGTTTTCACTGCCCACACAGTCTTTCTTCTTCCTTCTTTCACTTAAGCCCTGCCTCCTCTCGCACAAACCATGCCCTGCTCTTGGGACTTGCAGCCTGAACACCTCGCTTGTTGTTGCTTTCATGGATCTAACTTGCCTGGCAGATGACGTAGGCATCTGTCAAGCAAGAAATGCCACACATGTTCTATATTCTTTATTTCCAGGAATAATTTGAAAATTTGCAAACTTAAATGCTCATGATGACAGTATGTTTTTGTTGAGACTGCATTTGCATCAAGCTTCAAAGCTGTGAAACAACAAGTTCTGATGGTGCATGCTCTCCTTGGAAGGACTGCATAATCAGTATCTTTGGCCATAATGACAATGCAAATGCAGCATAGTTTTATTTCGGTACCAGTTAAAATTGCGCGTAGACCATTGTTTTTGTAACGGTAACGAACGAATTGTTATGTTCAGCATGCGGGCTTGCAGATACAGATCACGACTGTATTTTTTGGACGACAATATGAAGCTGTCAAGTTGTCTCTGGAGACAGATTAATCAGGGAGCTGAGGTGTGCAAGTGAGCATGCCCATCTGAGTTTGCATTCACTGAGGTGACAGCTCTAGCGCAACAAAACGTATTTATGGGGATAAGATTGTAGCAGTACAATATTCATTGGATCATCATGCAATATTTGTTCCACGGAAAGACAGGTTGAAGCGAAGCAAACGAGGAACCGGTAAGTGTTCAGTATATTGTATCGGCAAATAAAGTGGGGTTTCCATTGTCAGCCGCCGGCGTCTTAAAGTAGCGCCATGACATTTGAAATTCATTTTTGAACTGCAAAGCCATGTTGTTGTGGGTTGCCAGTATACTTTGGAAAAATGGCATCGCTTTGCCAGAGCACAGCCCAATTGCCTTCGGGTTTCCTTTATTAATTGCAGGTGATACAGGAGACAATGCTGGTGAGGCAGAAGATGTGGAACGCAGTGGCCATGGAGGTAGGGGGTTGGCTCTCTCGATGCAAGGCTGGTCACGCACAGGGAGGGCAGTTGCTCTATCCCTGGCTTGCGTGTTGACTTGCATGCAGAAAGGGAGCAAGGTCGCGTGCCTATTTTTGCTTTTGAAGGCAGCTTGGCTGATGCAAAGCATTTACGCAACCAAATAAGTAAAGATTAGTGAAGATTAGTGAGCAAAAGTACTGGAATGAGCCCAACCCTTGCATAACAGGCATGCAGCAACAAATGTGTCAGACTGTGCCGCACGTGCGGCATTTTAAGACGACCTCCAGGCAAGGCTTGTTTTATGCAGCTAAAAGGATCCCTAACTTCACTGGCACAGCAATTGTAAGCAAGTGTCACAGAGCGCTTTAAGTATAGAGGAAGAAAAGGATTGAGGTTTTTTAGGAAATTTTCCTCTCAGCGCTTCTTCTCAGCATATTTATGCTGTTATTTTTGTGGTGTGTATGATCCTCAACTTTGGTCATGTCAACTTGATAAGTTGAGGTAAACATGCAGAGTTGCATGCAACAGAGAGACAAGCTCAAATGCAGAAAGAGGGCCTCTTTGAATCCCAGAATACATCATGGTCCCTTAGATGTTACCCCTTGATAAAGCAAGGGTCGCTTACAAGAAGGGATCACAGGTGTAAATACCAAAGATCTCCATTCCTCTCAAACCCAGGTTTAAATCACCAGCTTTTGATTATAGAAAGGAAGAGGTCCGATGAATTATGTCTGCTTTACACCAGGGCTTAACTTTTGAGGTTGGGCTTTCACAGAAGTGATGTGGCATAAGCAGAAAGTGCTTATATCCTTTCTGAGGTGGACGAATCCCCTTTATTACTGGATGTGCTCTTTCCCGTTTTTTGTTTTCGAATCGAACCATGTGAACCATTGATGTTCCATAAAATATCATATTCTCCAAAGATTGATAAATTGGAGGATTCCAGATCTCTCTCCTGGCCTCAAATCATCCAACGGGCCCACAGCTCCAACCTGGGACCTTGTTTTGCTTCCAGAAATTTGTATGTGACCTCCATATACAAAATAAACATCACATTTCGGCATCCTGCATAATCAAAAAAGGAAAGAAGGAGGTCAAAAGTAGACCTTTTGGGCAGGGAAGTGGCTGAAATTCTGTGTCTCACCAACCACCAGGTCTTTTCACTCCAGTGTTTGTGCAATGCTAATCACTCCAAATCACTCAGAAATACCAGGGGGGGGCGACGGAGGCCAAAATGGGGGTACTTTTCAAATGTTCCCTGCATATGTGCCCCACAACTTGCAAGGTTCAAGCTTAGGACCAAAATGTAGCCCCATGTTTTACTATTCAACGCGCCTGAGCTTGAACCTTGCAAGTTGGGGTGCACCTGCCTAAAAAGCTGTGGCGTGAACCTTAGTTTGTGACACCCAGCTACACACATCTGACCAGCCAGTCCACCAAAATGAGTGATATATAGTGATTTGAATTCCTTATACCAAAAGAATATCATTGCAAAAACAATGGAGTGAAAAGACCCAGTGGTTGGTGAGATACAGAATTTCAGTCATTTCCCTTAGAGAAAATCCAGCGCAAAAGGTGCCAAAAAAGTCAATGGTTGATTTCCTTCTCTATTGTTTTTGAATATGCAGGGTGTTACTTATGTACATGGTGGTGACAAAGACAAACATTTGGGAGTGAGCAATGGTCCTGAGGTGGCGCCGTGGGCCATTTTTAGGTGATCTGAGGCCAGGAGAGTGATCTGGGAACCTCTGATTTTCATGAATTTTTGGTGAATATGATATGTTATGAATTGATCATGATTGACATGGTTCAATGTGAGGAAGACAGTTGAAAAAGAACATTTCCCCAAATTGGTGCAGTGGGTGGTCCAGCATGGAGATTGGTTGTTCAATAAGTAGGGTTCACGCTGTGGTTAATTTAGCAGGCGTGCCCAAATCTGGGACAGTTGAGCTCTAGAGCAAAGACAGGACAGCATGTAACATTTTGCAACCAAACGTAAGTGCCCCAGATTCGGGTGCACCTACACTGGGAGCATTCTAAAACATGCCCATTTCTTTTGGGGGGGAGTTGTCCACCTCAATATTCTTTTGAAAATTCAAATGCGATGTGTAACTTACTTGAGAATGGCACAAAAAAATTGCTAATCGTGTTTAGGCGTGTTGGTCAAATTGTACCTTTTTGTAACCTCTAGAAAAGTGAGAAGATGCAAAAATGAGAAAACAAAATGTATGTAGGCAATTAAATGCTCTCACGTCAAATGAAGAAAAGGGGCCACCTTGGTTCGAAAATTGTGTGACCCCCTTGGTGCAACCAAGATGCACAGGTCACAAACCTCATCTATTTTGTGGCACATAAGTCAAGACCCTCTGCTCTTTCTATAAATCTGCAGGTGAGCCGCAATACCAGGCGGAGGGGGTCGGACTGAACAATGCTCCTGCCCAGAACACGACAGCAATGTGAGTTTGCCCTTGTGACGTTCCTGATGCTCCTGCCCAGAACATGACAGCAATGTGAGTTTGCCCTTGTGACGTTCCTTGAAGTTCTCAAGCAATGTCTCCTTTTGCAAAAGAGCATGCATTGCTTTTTCTTGTAGAGCAAAGGGTAAACGAGCTCATGTGTAGAGACTGTGCGTGTGAGTATGTGTGTGTATGTGTGTGAGAGAGAGAGAGAGAGAGAGAGAGAGAGAGAGAGAGAGAATGTGTGTGTGAGCAGGATTTCAGAAACATTGCAAGTAAGGTTTTGACATATTTTTTGACATCTCTGGAGGAATGCTGTTGCCATGAAAGCAGGGGGTTACCCCTTTCCTATATATATAACCTTTCCTCACTGCACGCAGCCAGACCTGGCATGCATAGTCTTTCCCTTTTTTTCTTTTACCCCATAAACACAGAGTTTGGCTTTGTGATCACACAAAATACCTCAGCTAATAATTTCTTGGCCCGTTTTAAGACAAGCTTTGAAAGCCTAGGCTCCTCCTGCCTCCAACCTTTAAGCAGAGGGGTGTCACAGGGCCTGTATTGAGGGTTGCGTCTCAGGAAAGTTTCCAGAACCTTCCCGGCTGCCCAGAACTGTCTTTACGGTCCTGTTCTATGGTTATAGAGGCACATTTCTGCATAAAAACGTTTTGGGAATAATGTCTTGGTATGAGTGCTTGGGTGACCCAAAAGGGGAAAAGAGGCCATGGGATGTAAAGGCACTGTTCTGGCTACGTCACTTTCTCAGTCTGACAACAATGCTGTTCATAAATGGAGATTTTTCAGCTTAACCCACCTTGTCAGATTTTCCCATGGATATTTAGCAGTGATATAGCAGACGCCATTGCAAAAGAAATGGGGTCAATCGGTGGTCTGGTTGGGCCAGGTGGGCGATAACGTCTGGTGGGATAGGTGGACCTTTGAGCCCTGAAGTCTGCTTTCATGCATGGAACAATTCTTGTCGATTTTTTTCATTTTTGAAGAGGAAAACCTATTTTTTACCCTAAGGGAAAAGGAGGAGGCGTCAGCATAACTTTGGACATCATGTTAAAATCCTGTTAAGAACTAAACATTTGGAATCCTGAGCTCCAGAGCTATTAATCGGTATGTATATGGTTCCAATCCGAGGGGTTGGGGGGGTTCTAGACTCCTTGTGGCCTCTAAATTTTTTTCTGAGACATTTCTACATAATTCCAAATATCCCACTGGAATTCTGAAAGGTCCTGTTGATTGGCACCCTTTTCAGAGATTGAAGCAAAAGAGGGGGATCAGTGTGCACAACCCAGAGTCAGTGCCACATGCGCATGGGTGTGGGCCGCAGGCGGCGTGGAGGCAAACATGCAGCAAACCAATCCCAAATTCCAAGATAATGACAATGTATGATGTGTTATTGCTTTGTGAAATCAAGAAGGCAGTTTGTGGATTTGCAAGCCAGTTGTGAGTGTTTAGAAGGGCAGGTATGCATGGGCGTCCGCTGCTCAGTTGTTGCCCCATGACTCTGCTGAAACTCATTTGTTCAGAGCATTGAAATGCAGGTGGATGGAAAATTGAAAGAGGAACAGACTGGTACCCTTTTCGCTTATGTAATGGCTCTGTAATGGGGCCCGGGTGGGGGGGGGATCCCGGGGTCTGGGCCAAAATTTTGACATGACGTCCTTTGATTTTTTTTCATGTGAAAAGGCTTCTAGATAAATAATGGGGTAGAGATGTTTAGATTTTTTCAGGTCTCCTGCCAAATTTGATTCTGCATGGATCACCCGGGCAAATGTAATCCACAATGAAAACCATGTCTGATGAATCGGGGGGTATGCTTTTCATCCTGGATTACATCCTCCAAGGTGGTCAGATTTGAGATCGGAGGTCCACACACCTGTGACACCCCTATGACCCTCAAGTTGTCAACCTTTAATCTAGACTGTGTGGCCACCATTAACCAAGGATATGGGTCCTTTGCTCCAAAATGATAAAAATGATCTTGGGAAAAGCAACTGTTTAAAACTTGTGTCTGGCATTACAATTGTAAGCTTTTTGCTACAGGTGCCTGCATGACCAAAGGCTTGCTTCATAACCTTGAACAGGCAGTACAACACTTCCACTGGCAATCAGAATTCCAAGCATATGTGCACCGACCATGCGGGCCCCCAGTACAGCTTTTGTGTGCATGAACCCCTTTGCTCTCTTTTTTTGCCTTCAGCAAGGGTTTAATGTTGCAGGTAACAGCTTGTTGCATGAAGTGCGATTCAGGATCAGTAGATATCCATGGACTTTATCCTTGTCACAGCAATCAAGCTTTGTTAAGAGTTTCTTGCTTTGGATTGACTTGCTCGCTGCATTGGGACAGCTGGCTCTAAGTCATGCACCTTTGACCACAAAATGCAGCCTGCCTGGGAACCTTCCTTTAATGCACGTGGCCTTTTGGTTGGCGTGAACCTTTTTTTCTAAAATGCAGCCTGCATGAGGGTGGGAGCAGCCCAAGAGGAGACAGCAACCTGCCTCATGCAGGGGGCAGCAGGGAAAAAGGAAGTGGCCTGCCTGAGGGTGGGAGCAGCCAGGGAGAGGAGGGAGGCAGCCTGCCTCAAGTGAGGTGCAACCTGCTGGAGAGGGATACAAGGGAGGACATGCGCATGGGGTTTGAGAAGAAGGTTGGTATCAGGGTGCTTTCCATAATTCTGCTTTGCCGCGTGCCCAGACTTCCTCTTAAAGCTCGAAGTGCCACCTAAATGATATGCTGCTCATTGATGTGATACATGTCAAAAACGACTTTGGATAGCTGCAGTATGCTCAGATACAGTTTTGCACACCTGAACTGCTTCATGAATGTTGGTGCTTGAGGCCTATGCAACGCATGTAATCCACACAGCAGCATCTACCAGCGTCTTACAGAAGAAAACAGCTTTCACACTAATGGATTCAAGGTCCATCCCTTCCATTTACGTCTTTTCCCTGCTGTCAATCATTTTGATCTGTGCTTAGGAAGAAGAATTAATGGATAAGATTATCAGGTCATGGGAAACGTGGAAGAGCCTGGTCGTCCAAAAGGAGGAGGCAGACAAAAAGGTGAGCTGATGATAAAGTTCCCAATGTAATATGCTCTGGGTTTTGCCAAAGCATTGCGGGTTCATTTTTTGTTCTGCCATGGAAAGGGCCATTGAAAACTCCTTCCTAGTTGTATTATTAAAATCAGGCATTGGGAGTTTACATAATTTCTACCTTTAACATGTCGTGTGCAGGTGCAAAAGCTGAAAGAGGAAGCAAGCAAGATTGAGTCTGCTGTTTCTCACCTCCAGTCCATCACCAGGGTAGAAGAGCACAAGAAAGCACTGCATGAAGACTTAACAAAGCTGCTGCATGCTGAGCTGCCTGAGGCACAAGTAAGGGCCCAGCACTTGTTTTTCGAAGTCCGAATTGCGGAGAGGGAAAAGGAGCATGCGCGCAAAGGGCTGTATGAGCTCGACCAGCACTAGCATAACTTTTGTTTGCATAAGGATGGGAATCTGCGCAGGTTGTGTGCTTCTTCCGTCCACCTGGTGAAATGGCGCATCGGCTCTTTTATTCAGATCCTCTATAAGAACTGGTTCATAGCGCAGTCTACCTCCTAGGGCTTCAGCGGCGCAATGCAACAATTTGCAGAAGCCAGAATCTTGGCTTGGGGGCTCCTTGAAGCTATACTATTTTTCCTTTTCTTTTTCTTCCTCTTTGGCATCTGAGCGTACATTGTAGAGCAACGCGTTCAAACCACAAACGGTATGCCAATTCCAAAGCACGCTATTTCTCTTACTATCAGAGCCTGTTCCCTCGTGTTGGCAAGAAAAACAGTAATACAGGACAAAATACAGGACGTGGGGAACATGTCCTGTACATCCTCACCTATGAAGCCCACCATCCTACAATATCGAACAGGCACCCTCTGTAATAAAAAACATGCTTTTTGCTTCAGAAGGTCCACTAACCCATTGTGCCCCCTCCCAGGCTGTCATCAATTAGGCAGCGCACCCCACATGCTCTCAGGCTGTCCAAATCATATCATTTATAAGATGAAAACGGAACGCATAGTGTTGCTGGAAGAATGGTTACCAAAGGTCTTAGTAAAAGCCCTTGGGGGCAGGCTTGGTTGACACAAACATAGGAAGTCATGACCGGCTGGCGCAAACCCCTTGGGAGCAGGCTTGGTTAACACAAACATAGGAAGTCATGACCGGCTGGCGCAAACAACCTTAAAATCCTGCACGTGCCTCAATAGAATCGTACCCCCTTACCTCTTTCCTCACAATTCTCATTTGGGGTCTGGACTCACCTCCAGCCGTCCTAAAGCTGTCTTGGTTACCCCTTACCATGCCAAGCCCACTTCTTCTTTTTCTTTCTCCTGCTCACACCATGTGTTATGCAGCAGGCATAGGACCACACAAAGGACCAGCACAGCTAAACGCGTGAGAAAACCTCAACAACTGAATGCAAACCAGTGACATGTACACCTAATTGAAATCAAGTACTGACAAGACACATGCCTGGACAACAATGGGATGCAGCACAGTGGCAGCAAGCAGACATCTGCAAACTTATTATTAGTGCAAAAGTTGTGACACTTCATACCATTCTCCTGGGTGTCGGTAGAACGTTTTATACTGAGCATACCCTTTAAACAATGAGGGCTGGACCATCAACGTGCCCTCAACTTGCTTGCAAAATTCATGCCCATTCTATTATGAATCTCACAAGATTGTAACAGCTAGATGTGCTATCAAAAACAATTGTACTCCTCACAGCCAGGATCTGGATCCGGTGCTTTTACTATCCCTCCAGGTCCCCATGTGAACTTTCTTTTCTGCAGCTTTGTGGTGGAGGTGACTCACGGCTCTCCTGAGCCAATGCATCTCGTTTTCCTTATTCAAATTAGATATGTGGATGGGAGAGGATTTAGGAAAACTTTTGCATTTTTCAGAGGGGGGCAACTGGCCTATGTTGCCAGGCATGATTCTTCTCTCTTTCTTTCTCATGTCTAATTACGCCAAACATTTGCATAATAAAAATGCAATCTTATATATTCCCTCATGTATACAAAGGCATGAGCAATGCCTTTTGGAATATGCCCAGTCTCTCAACTTGAATGAAACGCACTGTCTTCCAATACCACACAGGCACCCTATACAATCAGAAACATGCAGTCCGATATAAAAGATCCACTGACATGCCCCCTACCTGATTGCCATCACATGGATAGCGCTCTCCACATCCTATCTGGCTGCCAATGCCCCGTCATGCGTAACATGGTAACTGAGCGTCACAATATTGCTTGCAGGATGATTTCGGAACTGGTCAGTGAAGGCTCTTATGGGGCCAATCTTGTGCAGTTGGATGCAGACAACACAAACCGTTTGGCCCAGCACGACCTGCAAGTCCCTGAGCAAATCTCTAATCGTGCTGTGCCTTCCTACCTCTTCAAACCCATGATTTCTATTCAAACCAGACGCAACTCCAGCCGCCCTGATGCTATCTTGGTCACTCCTCTCCCAACTAACCCAAACAGACCACTCACTCCACCCTCACACCAAGTACTGCGCAGTATGGGGAGAAGCACAACTCCAGCCCGCCATATCCACTTGATAGAAATCAAATACTGTGAAGATACGAGGCCTAGTGCCCAGCTAGAAGCCTCACAACAACAACACAGCGAACTGTGCAAACAACTCCAAGGTGCAGAGGTTACTATCCACCCAGTTCTCCTGGGTGTGGGCAGGACTACTTACACTGCCCATACCCTTGATCATTAAAAAAAAGGTAATGACTCGCAGAGATCTGAAACACTTGCAAGAAAACTCCATGCCCATTCTGTACAATTTGCGCACAAACTTACCTCTACTAGACGTGCCATTGAAAACAAAAACACTCATCACAACACTGGCCCACCGGGTGCCATGGAGCAGCGTGCTGCCAGAAACCCACCAAATCCACATTGATTCCCCTCTCATCTTCTGGTGAGGGAGACTCACAGCTCTTCGAGTCAATGTGTCTCTCTTTCCTTAATTGATGTAGGGAGAGTTTTCTGCCTACGTAATTTTTTCTTATTTTCTTATTTCTTTTTCTTTCTATCGTTGAGGCCTGCACAGGCGGGACAAGCCCATGTGTCAGCTGCATTTACCTCTTGTCTTTGCCCATCAGTGTAGCAGCCGAGTTCTTTCATGCGGCATTTCCAGGGGTACATTCGCTGGCAGACATCACAGATATACATATGAAGGTATAGAGGTTCAGAGTTCATGGGTTTATAACCACCATGGTAATTGCACATTTGGCAGCAAGCACAATCAATATCTGTGCGAGCAGCAGTTGAGGGAGTCGCAGGCTGAAGGCCAGATTTCTTGAAGAAAGGCAAGGCCCACTTCTCAATAATCATTGGGGCGAAATGGGTGTGGTCTGGCACTTGGTGGTGGATGAGGCTTCTCTTTCCATCCTTGTTAACCGCGCAGTTTCTCCAACCATCTTTATGAGTTATGTCAAAACCATGGTTATACATAACATTGATGGCGTGGCTAGCTGTTTTTGCTTTAATAAGCTTTTGGACTGAGGTTTTCTTTTACTTCCAGACCTTAGGGGCTTGGCATAGCGAGCTGAGGGGATTGATGACAGGAGGGGTGAGCTCTGTCTATCTGTGAAGTAATTCTTTCTTCTTGTTTTTGTGGTCATTGATTTGTGCATCTAGGCTGTGTGGAGTGTTTGGACGGGAAGGAGGGTTGCGGGTTTTGCCTGTGTGGCCAGTTTCTGTTGTGCATGGGGAGTTGGGCTATGTTGTATGCAAGTCAGATCTGGGCCACTGCATATCTTCAACAGGGGACAGAGATGGATGTTGCATCCAGAAATGGCTTCTGGGATTCTTGAGATCCATGCTGGGTGTACGAACATCAACTCCTTCCTGGAGTGTCCTCCGTGAGTGTGGAATCGAACCTATCCAATTCAACTGGTTCAGAGCCTGTGCACGCTCATCCATTGCAACAGCGCTCTACTTCACAAGCTTTTTCATGTTGACATCTCCCTCAGCCCTTGGAATTCCTCCTGCTGGACATCCCATCTATTGTCTGCCATGAATGGCTTACATCACGCTCATCATTTTCAGCAAAAGGTACGCTCTGCTAGTCCTTTGGACTTGTGTCAGCTTATTGTGGATCTCAGGTCTTGCCATCTAGCATATCGGAGACAATTTTCTGGTCACGACCCACGAGACACAAACAGCAAAAAATTTACTTACCATCACTGGTGTGCTCTCCCAACCAAGCCTGCACACGTGCAAGAGAGAGAGAGAGGTCTAAGCCTTCAGCCAAAAAAGCTAGGCTGCTCAGCTTTCTCGAATAAACCAAGAAAACACAGCTGCACACGTACATATTCTCCTTATATTCTGCCCAAATACTTTTACTTGGATTTACCTGAACACATCGTCTGCAGTGTGGCTCAATTTCACCTTCGTGTCCATACCTTGAAAGTCGAGCAGGCCACATGGGATGATGCTATTTCCCCTGCCTGTGATCTGTGTGATGCCCAAGATGATGTACAGGATGAGCAACACGTTCTTTTCAAATGCTCCCATCCCCATGTTTGTTTTCTTTGGCTTAAATATGGTCCCTTATTTTCTGGTCCTCTCCTCTCTTTATCTCACTCTTCCAATAGCGTGGCTCCCTACGTGCCTGGCATTCACCATGTACAATCAGATCATATCTCTTCTTTCTTAAATCAAAACAATAACAAGCTTTTTCGTTTTCTACATGAATTGTTTTTTTTATGAGCAGGCTAGCAGCCAAACGTTTGACTGGAGCCTCCTTTTTTCTATAACCCGTAACCTGTTGGGCTGTGTTCAACCAAGTTGGGATGTAGTTAACAGTGCTTTGACTGGCATTTGCTCTTCAATAACTCTGGCTAAGGGGTTGAGAAATGGGCGTCGAGGTGTGTTTCAGTATTGAGCATGTGCGCTTGCTATGTGGCACTTCTGCAGTTCTCTAGGTATATAACTTTTTAACTTGCTCCTCTCAGTATGAACTTCGTGGTGGGGTGGTCATACGTTCTTCAAGAAAGTTTGCACCAATGTGGCCCCCTTTCCTTAGTCGACGTGGGGAGTGTTCTCATTGCCTACGTAGTTTTTGTTTTGTTTGCTAGAATGTTTGAGAATGCTTTCAAAGCAAGTTGCATGACAAAGGTCTATACATATTGTTGAAGGACTCTTTTAAAAAATTCTTGCATTTTGATTAAAATTGCGCTCGCCTTTGGAAAAACGTGTAAGGCATCATTTCATTGGAAAAATTCCTGAACTCATCTTGCTGATTCTATTGCAATCAAAAGTAGATTTTGAGAAATAAGACACTACGATGCTAGTTGCTGAAATGCTTCCAGCTTTTATGTGTGCAATTCTGTGTTTTCAAATGTAATTTATTGGAGGATTGTTGCAAGGACTAGTCAATCCTGTCATGTAGTTTTTTTGTAGCTGTTTTTTTCGAATCGTGTCATGTGATTGCTGAGTTTGTCACGGCAGTTGGGCTGTGGGGGAGAGCACATTTTTAGACAGACTTTAACTTCTCACAGCATCAGCATGCTACATACTCCTCTAGGCTCCAGGGGGCCCCTCTGTAGCAAAGGAAAGGTTCTAGATCAGGAAACGTACAATACAGAAGAAAAGTTTCACCGCCTCTGTTCTTACTTTCCAGCAATTGGATGAACATGTTCTATTTGCAGGAATGGTTGCACCAGTAATCAAACACAGCTAGTCACTGTCATCAATCACCACAACTTCAACTTCAGGTTGGGGTGCCTGCTCCTGTTGCTGCTGTTGCTGCTGCTCCTGTTGTTGTCGCTGTCGGCGCTGCTGTCGGTGTTGGTATCGCTGCACCTGCAACTCCCATTGTCGTTGCTGTTGGCGCTGCCGTTGGTGTCGCTGCAGCTGCAACTTCCTTTGTCCCTGGCCATCCCCTCCTTGCACTCCTTGCAAGCTGCCCTCTGACCCTGTACCAGAGCCCCCCTCCTCTGCTCCTGCATCAGAAAACACAATGTCCTGTGGCAGCGCAGCAGCGGGCTGCCCTTGAGCTGTGCCTGGGCGCTCCTGTGGCCCTTCCTTCTTCATGGGTGCTCCTGCCCCTGTGCCAAAGCCCCCGTCCTCCGCCCCTGTACCAAAACCCTCACTTTCCTGTGGCAGCACAGCAGCGGGCTGCCCTTGTGCTTTACTTGGGTGCTCTTGTGGTCCTTCCTCCCTCATGGCCGCTTCTCCTCCTGTGCCCAAACCCTCACTTTCCTGTGGCAGCACAGCAGCGGGCTGCCCTTGTGCTGTGCCTGGGTGCTCTTGTGGTCCTTCCTCCCTCATGGCCGCTCCTCCTCCTGTGCCAAAAACCCCACTTTCCTGTGGCAGCACAGCAGCGGGCTGCCCTTGTGCTGCGCCTGGGTGCTCTTGTGGTCCTTCCTCCATCATGGCCGCTCCTCCTCCTGTGCCAAAAACCCCACTTTCCTGTGGCAGCACAGCAGCGGGCTGCCCTTGTGCTGTGCCTGGGTGCTCTTGTGGTCCTTCCTCCCTCATGGCCGCTCCTCCTCCTGTGCCAAAACCCCCACTTTCCTGTGGCAGCACAGCAGCGGGCTGCCCTTGTGCTGTGCCTGGGTGCTCTTGTGGTCCTTCCTCCCTTATGGCCGCTCCTCCTCCTGTGCCAAAACCCCTACTTTCCTGTGGCAGCACAACAGCGGGCTGCCCTCGTGCTGGAGCAAAGCGCTGCGTCAGCTCAGGCTGCCCTCTTTCTGGTTGTGCATGTGCTGAGGCTGGATGCTGCATCGCCTCCTCTGATTGCTCCGCACATGATTGCTCACGCCGCGCAACTTGGTGCTGCACTTCTACCTCTGGCACCCCAGCAGCAAATTGCACCCCTGGTGGAGGGGAGCGTGATAGTGAATGCGGCAGGGGCGCCCCAGCAGCAGCAGCAGCACCTTGATGCTGATCTTCTACCTCTGGCACCTCTGCAGCGGGTTGCACACATGGTGAATGGGAGCGCGATGGTGCTTGCGGCAGGGGCGCCCCAGCAGCAGCTGCAGCAGCAGCAGCAGCACCTTGGCGCTGCACTTCTACCTCTGGCACCCCAGCAGCGGGCTGCATCCGTGGTGGAGGGGAGCGTGACGGTGAATGCGGCAGGGGCGCCCCAGCAGCAGCAGCAGCACCTTGATGCTGCACTCCTGCATCAGGCGCTCCGGCAGCAGGTTGCACCCCTGGTGGAGGAGAGCGTGATGATGCTTGCAGCAGGGGCGCCCCAGCAGCAGCAGCAGCTTGGTACTGCACTCCTGCATTAGGCGCTCTGGCAGCAGGTTGCATCCGTGGTGGGGGAGAGCGTGATGATGCTTGCGGCAGGGGCGCTCCATCATCATCATCAGCAGCAGCAGCAGCTTGGTGCTGCACGCCCATCTCTGGCGCCCCAGCAGCAGGTTGTGATTGTAGTGGGGGAGAGCATGATGATGCTTGCGGCAGGGGCGCTCCATCATCATCATCAGCAGCAGCAGCAGCTTGGTGCTGCACGCCCACCTCTAGCGCCCCAGCAGCAGGTTGCGATTGTAGTGGGGGAGAGCGTGATGATGCTTGCGGCAGGGGTGCTCCAGCAGCAGCAGCAGCTTGGTACTGCACTCCTGCATTAGGCGCTCCGGCAGCAGGTTGCATCTGTGGTGGGGGAGAGCGTGATGATGCTTGCGGCAGGGGCGCTCCATCATCATCAGCAGCAGCAGCAGCAGCTTGGTGCTGCACGCCCACCTCTAGCGCCCCAGCAGCAGGTTGCGATTGTAGTGGGGGAGAGCGTGATGATGCTTGCGGCAGGGGTGCTCCAGCAGCAGCAGCAGCTTGGTACTGCACTCCTGCATTAGGCGCTCCGGCAGCAGGTTGCATCTGTGGTGGGGGAGAGCGTGATGATGCTTGCGGCAGGGGCGCTCCATCATCAGCAGCAGCAGCAGCAGCTTGGTGCTGCACGCCCACCTCTGGCGCCCCAGCAGCAGGTTGCAATTGTAGTGGGGGAGAGCGTGATGATGCTTGCGGCAGGGGTGCTCCAGCAGCAGCAGCAGCTTGATGGTGCACGCCTACCTCTGGCGCCCCAGCAGCAGGTTGCGATTGTAGCGGGGGAGAGCGTGATCGTGCTTGCGGCAAAGGCGTCACAGTAGGAGAGATCTCCCGCACCGCAGTTGCGTGTGGTGATGCGTGCGGCAAGGGCGCCGCAGCAGGAGCTTGCCCAGGAGCTGCAGTTACATGAGGTGATGCTTGGGGTAATGGATAAAGGAGGCGCAGTGTCCTGGCACCCCTTGGTTGTGATGTTGGCCGTGGGTGTGGCGGTGTGAGCTGCTGCTGCTGCTGCTGCTGCTGCTGTGGTTGTTGTTGTTGTTGTTGTTGTTGTTGTTGTTGTTGTTGTTGTTGTTGTTGTTGTTGCTGTTGCTGTGCTTGCTCGTCATGCGTTTGTTGTCGCGTTTGGGGGGACTGTTTTGATGGTAGTGGAGACACTAAGCGCAGCTGTCTTGTCCTGTGGGGCACTTGATGCTGGTGCTGGTGCTGTGGTGGTGTGGGTTGTGAATGCGCATGCAGTTGTGGTTGAGGAGCTGATGATGGTGGTGCAGATGCCTGTGCTTGCAAGTCTCGGGGCTGCACTTGAGGTGGTGGCGTTGATAATGATTCTGGAGGCGCCTGTGCAGGTGAGTGCAGCTGCTGTGGGTGTGGAGGTGCTGCTTTCAATGGTTGAGGAATTGCCTGCGCACATGAACTCTGCTGCTGCTGCGGCGGTGGTGCTGACGACGGCAAAAAAGGCGTGTGTGCATGGGAGTCCTGCTGCTGCTGCGGTGGTGGAGGGGATGAGACATGCCGCTGTGGCTGTTGCGTTTTTCGAGCCTCTGTGCTGCCTTGCTGTTGCTGCTGCTGCTGCTGCTGCGGTGGTGGTGGAGGGGATGACACATGCCGCTGAGGCTGTTGCGTTTTTGGGGCCTCTGTTCTGCCTTGCTGTTGCTGCTGCTCCTGCTGCGGTGGTGGTGGAGGGGATGACACATGCCGCTGTGGCTGTTGTGTTTTTTGAGCCTCTGTGCTGCCTTGCTGCTGTTGCTGCTGAGTTGGTTGCCCTGGTATAATGTTGTGTTGCTGCTGGTGGGGTCCAGCTTGTGCACCATGCTGCTGCTGCTGCTGTCGCGTGCACGAGCTTGCAGCGTTCATGGTGGCAATGCGCTTCAGCTCCATCAAGGGCTGCAGAAGAGATGGAAGTGGTGTGTTGAGTGTGTGCCTTGAGAGCTGCATAATGCATGTGTGACACAGCTTGGGACACAGCTGCGATGGACTGTGTGCTCATCATGCACACCTACTTTTATGTCCCAGCTCTTAGGATTACCATTGCAAGGATCAGCTGTGCTGCGCAAAAGGGTGTAACGGATGTACACGAGCAAAAGTTGTGGATGTACACAGAGGCAGGAGGAAAAGGTTCACTTCAAAGAAAAAGGGGGCTCAGGAACACGGCACCAACACGCTGAGAGGGCGGTGCAGCCGTGCTGCGTACAGCATCTACTCTTGCTGTAAGATTACAGATTGCAGATGAGGGAAGGCCTTCAGTCACGATCCCTGACTGCTAGCCTGACTGCTAGCCACACAGCACCTACTGGCTGCAATTAAGTGCCTCCAGTCAAGACGCCTGACTGCTAGCCACAAGGCACCTACTTGCTGTAAGGGCCGTAACAGGCTGCCTGCAGCCAGGGGAGCAGGGGGTGTGCCAGTGCAAGCAAGCGCACCCGCCAGCTTGGAGGACAAGCTGCCAAGGTCCCTGACCTGCGGGTAGAACATATGATCGTGTTCACACAGACACAGTATGCATGTGCGGAGGAAACAAAATGCGTGTACCAATGTCACTGACGTGTGGGTGGAACACAAGCACGGGCGCGCACGTGCGTGCACACGTGCGTGCGTGCGTGTGTGTGTATGTGTGTGTTGTGTTCATGCGCATGCAAACGATGCCTGATTATACCTGATGCAAGGGAACACAGGGCAGCAGCACCAGCATACCAACAAACAGAAAACAAACAATGCGGCATGCAAGGGGAACATTTCCATGCGACCTTGCCCAATGCAAGCAGCAGCACCAGCATACCAACAAACAGAAAACACACTATGCAGCATGCAAGGGGAACATTTCCATGCGACCTTGCCCAATGCAAGCAGCAGCACCAGCATACCAACAAACAGAAAACACACTATGCAGCATGCAAGGGGAACATTTCCATGCGACCTTGCCCAATGCAAGCAGCAGCACCAGCATACCAACAAACAAAAAACACACTATGCAGCATGCAAGGGGAACAGACCAGCATACCAATATTCAATGACAGCAAACAGCAAACGGTAAACCTAAAATGCAGCAAGGCTTCTGTGCTCCAGGACCCATGTTGTGCATGCTCTCTGCAAACATGCCGTGCTGGAAGAGCGAAGCTCAACTTGTGCTGGGCAGTTCAGGCCTCGGGTAATCAATAATTAGTTTTGCTTTATGCACCCTGAGCGCAGCTCACCTGGTGCTGAAATGTCCTGGCGGCCAAGGGCAGTGCCTTTTGGTCCCTGGCGACCTCCTGGCTGGCCCTGGTCGTCTCGTGTCGCACTAAATACACCTGTATTCAAGTTGAGGTTCGGGCTCAAGCTCAGATTCAAAATTGGTTGCTGGCCCTAGTTGCCTTGTTCCACACTTACGGTAACCTGCGTTCAGAATCATTGGCTGGCCCTGGTTGTCTCAGGCACTGAGCAGGCCTGCATTCAGGCAAGAGCGTTCATTTCCCATGTGATCTAATTGGGCACACAATTTGCTTGCAAACAGTCAAGGGGTCGCTCCCGGTGTAAACTCCGGTGTGAGCTCAGGTGCTGGTGCAGCTGTGGGCACCTGGCCTCTGGTACAGACCCTGGGTAACCCTGTCTTGGTGCTGACCTTGGTGCAGCTGTGGGCACCTGGCCTCTGGTACAGACCCTGGGTAACCCTGTCTTGGTGCTGACCTTGGTGTAGCTGTAGGCACCTGACCCTTGGCTGGCATCCTGGTCGTCTCACTCATCAGACACCTTATAGTACAAATGCATGACCTCGTCCCCACGATTGCTACAGCCATTCAGTGCATGCTCGCTGCACATAGACTGCTGTGCAGCATGCCTGCATACAATGTCCTGCAGAAGTGCACCATCAAATCTCCGTGCACAGCTTTTTTTCAGCATGCCTGCATCCTGTTCTGCAGTGGTGTAGCGTGCAGAGCACAACATGCCTGCACACGATATCCTGCAGGAGTGCACCCCCAAAGCTCTGTGCACAGCATTTTGCGGCATGCCTGCACACATTGTCATGCAGGAGTGCACCCCCAAATCTCTGTGCACAGCTTTTTGCGGTATGCCTGCCTACTGGTATGCAGGAGTGCAACACCAAATTTCCGTGTACGGATTAGCAGCGTGCCCGCGTGACAAGGCTGCCGTGCAAGCGCACCAGAGCACTAGCACTTGCCTTGCCTCACACCATTACATGCGGATCTGTAGCGAAGCACACCTGCTTGCCTCACAGCTACAGTAGCTGCTGTGCAGCACTGCACACTTGCTTGGCAAAGCCTTGAACGGGTGCACCAGAATCCTGACCAGAGTCACTACAGCACAGCACACAACAGCACGCAACAGGCACCCATCGCAGCATCTTTGCAGCACAGCACGCCTGCTTGACGAGGCCTTTAAGCGCATGCACCAAAGCCTTCTGCGTCAGCATCTCCAGCCTGCTCTCAGCCGGCTTAGGCCTGCTCACCTGCTTGATGAGGCCATTGCACAGGCGCCCCAGAGCCTGCCGACCAGCATCTCTGCAGTACAGCACACAACAGGCACCCATCGCAGCAGCTCTGCAGCACAGCACACCTGCTTGACGAGGCCATTGAACAGGTGCACCAGTGCCCTCTGTGCCAGCATCTCCGGCTTGCTCACAGCTGGTGGCGTAGCCACACTGGTGTGCGCCATCTCACGCAGTAGCGCCCCCGGATCCTGACCGGGCTCAGAAGACGCGCGTGTGCTCACAGCAGCAGCTGCTGCAGGAGCAGGCCCTGCTGAAGAGGTGCGTGCAGGAGCCTGCGGAACGTGTGGGGGGGCGTCTGGAGAGGGAAGGTGGACGGCTGCTGATGCACCATCCCTGCTGCCAGCGACAGGGATAGGAGCAGCGGGGACAGGGTTGCAAACTGGAGCAGTGGGGGCAGCTTGGGCTGCAGCTGCACCAGCAGCACCAGCATGTCCACCCGCAGAAGCAGGTGCAGGTGATGGAGAAGGAGCACAAGCTGCAGCGCCTGAAGGCGCGCTTGCGGGGGGCTGGAGGGTGTGTGCTCTGTTGAGCTGTTGGGCGCTGTGATCGGAAGCCTGCTGCTGGTTGATCTGGGGAACTCTAGGGTGCACATGGGCTGGCTGCTGTTGCCTGCCAGACTGCTGCTGTTGCTGATGCGCTGGGGGCTGCTCTCCCATGCGCCCGAGCTGCTGCTGCTGCTGCCTCAAATGCTTCAACCCAAGGTCAATGCTCTGCTGTCTGTGGCCGATGTACTGGCGCAGTAGCTGTATGCAAATGGCAAGAGGGGCAAGGACTTCAGCCTTCACAAAGTGCAGCGCATACAAGCCACAACTCAACATGTTTCCGTGGAGTATTCCATGAATGCGGAGAGCCTCCTAGATTGACCAGAAGACATGCGCTGCACCCCCCTTAACGCAAGGATTGCATAAGCAAGCACCCTTATTTTTCATGTGCACCTATACCTGCTTCTCGATCCTCATCTCAAGTGCTCAGCATGGAAAGGTCACAACAGAGAGGAAACAGATCACAACAGAGAAGAAACCATGCTTGATTTCCTTGTTGCATGCACGAGCTGCAAGTGCTTAGCTTTGGATTGTCAACAGCAAGACGCGATGCCCTATGCTCTTGTTGTGTTGCCTTTGCACGTTATCTTTGTATTACATCAATAGGCATACGAAAATTGTCCAAAAAAAGGGTCCCTATGGGCCTGAGCTTTCATACAGCCCCAGTTCTGGGGCTGACAGATCACGCCCTGTCTGGTCCATCATGCCCCGCCATATTTCTTCCGCAGCCCAACGCCACCTCTGTACATTATTGACGACAGAACACGATCCTGGATGCTAAGAACTAGGCTTGGGGCAGCTTGGTCTTTGCTGCCGTTCTTGGCACTTCTTCTGCAGAGTTTCCTGTAAGGGAGTGGCTAAAAATTGCACACCTCATCAGCTGCTAGGCCTTCACATCTCTATTGCAATGGTGTCCATCTTGTGAGAGGGCTCATCATAAAACACCTGCTTGGCACCAGCTCAGAACCTGCTGCTTAACACCTGCAGCTTCACACCTGCTCAGCACCAGCTCACCAAGGATACCTGCTTAGTGGCACGAAGGCAGCACCAGCATCAGCCATCACATCCTGATTCAACATCACACTCGATGTTTTGGTAATGCCCTGTGCATGTCTGTGTGTGTTTGGTATTGCCCTTGTTGTGATTTTTGGTGTGGCCCCACCTTACCCTATGTTTATTTCACAATGTAAAACAGGAGCTGAGCCACAAGCACACACTCTGCTGCGTGCTGGCACACTATGGACGCCTAGGGCATGATTGAAATAGTGACAGGACGTTCCTGTGAGCCCTTTGGCTGGGGGACATTGGGGGGACATTGGAGGGACATTGGGGAGACATAGGGGGGACATTGAAGGGACATGGGGGGGACATTGGAGGGACATGGGGGGGACGCTGGAGGACACTGGGGGCTGGGGGACACTGCCGTGATCCCAGCACACATGAGTGAATTGAGCACACCTGTGACCTGTTGCCAACAGACATACCTGCGAGCACCTGACATTCTGGAGCACTGGCAGCCCCACCCCCTGTGTCAACAGGAGGGTTGCTCTGTCCACACCCAATGTGACAAAGATGCTCTGGCAAGTCAATCTAGGGGTAATATGTAGGTCGCACTTACAAATCCTGTCACTTGTGAGATCCACATACTGAAAGAGACAGTTCTACTCTCATCACCCACAAACTGAAGGAACTCACTCATGGGTGCGGAGCTTACGAGGTTCACATTTGTTTGCCTGCCCAAATTCATACTTGTACAAACTCATCTCTGTTGTCTGCCAGCCCAGATTTAAGCCTTTGGCTTGATCCTGCACCTGTGAGGCTTACACCTCTGGCTTGATCCTTTACCTGTGAAACTTACACCTTTGGCTTGATCCCGTACCTGTGAGACTAAAAGAAAAAAAAGAAAAGTTTACGCCAGCCAAAGGCCGCGTGCATTAAGGGAAGAACCCCTAACAAAAGTTAGAGGCCTCATCAGGAGGCCCTCTACCTAAACTAGACAAAAATAGCCTAGGAGAGAGCAAGAGACATGTGAGACTTACACCTTTGGCTTGATCCCGTACCTGTTAGACTTACACATTTGCCTTTATCCTAGACCTGTGATACTTGTACCTTTGGCTTGATCTTGTACCTGCAAGACTTATACCTTTGGCTTGATCTTGTACCTGTGAGCTGATATGCTGGAGCTGGGCCACTGTTAGGCTCAACTCCTTTGGTAGCCACAAGCCCTGGGGCAGGGGTGCAGTCGCTTGGGCTAGCAGCTGCTGTCGCTCTGCGTCCTGCACCGGCTCCACCTGTGCATGTCACACATGTGCATTTCTCTCACATGAACAGCAGCTGTTGTTTGAGTGACGTCTTGCACCGGCTCCACCTGTGCATGTCGCACATGTGCATTTCTCTCACATGAACAGCAGCTGTTGTTCGGGTGACGTCTTGCACCGGCTCCACCTGTGCATGTCACACATGTGCATTTCTCTCACATGAACAGCAGCTGTTTTTCGGGTGACGTCTTGCACCGGCTCCACCTGTGCATGTCACACATGTGCATTTCTCTCACATGAACAGCAGCTGTTGTTTGAGTGACGTCTTGCACCGGCTCCACCTGTGCATGTCGCACATGTGCATTTCTCTCACATGAACAGCAGCTGTTGTTCGGGTGACGTCTTGCACCGGCTCCACCTGTGCATGTCACACATGTGCATTTCTCTCACATGAACAGCAGCTGTTTTTCGGGTGACGTCTTGCACCGGCTCCACCTGTGCATGTCACACATGTGCATTTCTCTCACATGAACAGCAGCTGTTGTTTGAGTGACGTCTTGCACCGGCTCCACCTGTGCATGTCGCACATGTGCATTTCTCTCACATGAACAGCAGCTGTTGTTCGGGTGACATCTTACACCGGCTCCACCTGTGCATGTCACACATGTGCATTTCTCTCACATGAACAGCAGCTGTTTTTCGGGTGACGTCTTGCACCGGCTCCACCTGTGCATGTCACACATGTGCATTTCTCTCACATGAACAGCAGCTGTTTTTCGGGTGACGTCTTGCACCGGCTCCACCTGTGCATGTCACACATGTGCATTTCTCTCACATGAACAGCAGCTGTTTTTCGGGTGACGTCTTGCACCGGCTCCACCTGTGCATGTCACGCAGGGACAGCATGTTCTGTGCACACTGCACATGTGCATGTCACGCAGGGACAGCATGTTCTGTGCACACTGCACATGTGCATGTCATGCAAGGACAGCATGTTCTGTGCACACTGCACATGTGCATGTCACGCAAGGACAGCATGTTCTGTGCACACTGCACATGTGCATGTCATGCAGGGACAGCATGTTTTGTGCACATGTGCATCTTACACATGAACAATAAGCGCTCTGCACATTGCACAAAAGCATCCCATTTCATACATTAATCCCCTGCCTGGTTCTCATCACGCGTAAGCAATTGCCTTAAGGAAGCAAGTTTGAACACCCACAAAACACGGACAGAACATTAGGTATTCTAGATCAGCAATCAACCTAGAAGTGTCAGTTTTTGACTGGTTCTTGTCACATGTAAGCACCTGCCTTAGAGAAGCAAATTTGAAGGCCCAAAACACATGAACACAATGCTAGGCATCCTAGATTAGCAATCAGCCTTATACTGCCAATGATCTGGGTACCAAAACCACTCATGAGTCTTGGAGACAAGGAGCAGAGCTTTACTGTGGTGCACAACAGCAAATATGCTCCTACATCAGAAGAACCTGGAAGTGATCTACTTACCTGACCAGGCTGCTGCTGCTGCTGCTGCTGCTGTTGCATCCGCGCCTGCAATTAACGAGGAAAAGAAGATACACCCAGGATCTGTGCCACACAATCTACTACAGCATATTTTGTGCTTCCTGTGCATGCTGCACTTTTGTAAAGAATCAGCACAAAATCTTAACGGCCACATATCTGCTGCTGCTCAGCCCTTCATCTTTCCTGCAAAAGGGACTTTCCAGACCATGCACGCCTCCTAGTGGCTAAGCTGGACTTAACCACGCACGAGCGCTTGTGCACACTCCTCACACGCACACACGCACGCGCAGGCGCGCGCGCGCACACACACACACACACACACACACACACACACACACACACACACACACACGTGTGCGCACACACACGTGCGCACACACACACACACAGACACACACACATGTTTTTTTTTTCATTTTGGCAAAACCCAGATTTCATTACTTTGAGGGAAATCCCCTTAGTTGAAAAGTGCCATTTTATTACTTTGACCCCCAACCAAGCCCGCATTATTAGGTAACAACTGTTTTCCCTTTCAATGCTGCAGAGTGCTGTGCCTTCACACTTAGAGTACTTCAATGCAAGCACGATGTAAAGTTTGTAACATGTCATATGCATTGCATGCGGACCAGTGCATCAAGGAATAAAATGCAAACATCCATGCACCTCCACGTGTTCAAGTTCTGAAAATCCAAGCACCCAAGTCATATCATTTCCCAACTAGCATGTCAACCAAGCATATTGCACTTCACCACCATATGGTGGTATGGATGCATTCTTATACTATGTATCGTCCACGCTTCTTTAAAGCTTCAAACTTGCAGCATTCAACCACCTGCCTTGCATCTGGGTAAAGGAAGGAACTCAAATTGCACACCATGCTCTTCAACCCTCGAGCACACACAAATTGATGTGCATCTCCTTCAACTTGTTGCGCTGAGGGCTTTTCAGATATTTCAAAGCAGGAAACATACGCTCTTCCTCCACAGATCCAGGCACCATGACAAGCACGAGCTCAGCCAGCTTCATCCACTCAGGGCATCTAAAGCAACCCCCATTGCTCTCTAGCTGTGCCCAGGATTCAGCAGCTCTGCTTGCCACTGTTGCAGGCTCTGAAGCTTGCTTCTTTCGTGCTGGCTCCTGCTCGTCTGCACTGCTGCACCCGCTATAGCTACTGTTGCTGTCACTGCTGCTGCTTGGTTTGGGAGCAGGATATATATATGATGTATACATATATGATATACATATATATATAGGAATATCCTACATATATAGGATATATATATGTATATATATGACATAGATATGATGCCCCTGATATATATATATATGAATATATATCAGGGGCATCACTACAGCGCTGCAAGAAGTCCAGCATCTCATGCATAAACACAATCCCACACAACTTGCAGCCTGCCTTGTACACACCATCAACCATCATTGCCATGATCCTCAAGCTACAAGTGCCCCTCATTCTCCTGCAGCCAGCTAGCCTGGAACTTGTTGCTCACAACATGCTTCAAGGGAGACTTGTATTCACCAATACTGTGACCTTTCTTCGTTTTTTATTTGTTAACTTCTACTTCCTGCCCGAGTTCAGGCCCTTCATCGGCCTGAGTGGGGGTCAAAATGGTCGATACGCCCTCCGGGGCGCATCGCCCATTTTATTACGAACCCCAGCCTCCAAAATCCCGGATTTTATTACGATCGTAATAGTATTACGAGGAAAAGTAAACACTAACACACACGCGCGCACGTACGCACACACATACACACACAGCTTTCCAGCCTGAGCACCGCCACCCACCTCATTTTCCTCCTTCAAAACGCTGCACAACAGCACCAGCCGGCGCTTCAGCCACTCCACCTCTCTCTGTGACCACCAGACATTCCAGAGGTGGCGTGCCTGCTCCAAACTTAGCTGCTGCTGCTGCTCAGATAGCTGCTGCGCTTGCAGAGCTGCCAACTGACGAGCATGCTCCTGCTTGTGGTGCTGCTCTGCGACTTGCTGGCTACTCAAGAGGGCCTGCAAACGGTGCACACAAGATGCATTAAACAGAGCGTGCCAGCGCCTGAAAGCTGCCAAACAGCCATAAGACCTGGGCCCTGCATGCTGCTGTTGAGCATGGTACACATCTGAAGTCGAACAAATGAGACAGGCAGCCGAGTGTGCCTCCATGCATGCAGTCCGAGATAGGACAGTCGTCAAACAATATTCAAGCCAGAGTGACAGCTACAAGTGCCTGCATCACCTGCATTCACTTTTTTGCATGCCACACGCGCCCACCATGTGCACATTGAGCTTTATTATGTACATGCATAGGTGTGTGTGTGTGCCTGTGTGTGTGTGTTGTGTGTATGTGTGTGCAGTCTCCTGGCCTTCACCTAATTTCCTGCGCAGATCACTTCTTTGACAGACCACGTTTTTGGCCACAATGCGTGCTGACCTCCCAACAGAGCCAGCTGATGTGAGGAATGCACTGATTTGTGGGATGCACACTAAGCTTGATGTGTACAACAAGGAGGTCGAAGAGCGGCACTGAGAGTTGCATGCACTCACTCTCACGAGGTCCTGCTTCTCCACGCATGCTCTCATGTCCGCGCCCCTCAAGGCCAGCGCGTCTTTCAGCTGCTTCACGCTCATTGCATCCACATCTGTGCAAACAAACATGGTGAACATGCATGCACAGCAAGCTTTCGTGCAAAATGTTTGGTCATTCTTCATCTGCCTTCAGTGCTCGTGCCAAAAGACGCATCCCTTGCAGCACAGCCTTGGGCCGAGTTGTGCATGGGCTCGAGAATGGCAGAAAAACATCTCCAAAGAATGCAAGGCACATGGAAACCTGGCCCTTGAGCACCATGAGGACCTTCTCTCCGGGAACCAGGAGCCCTCTTGAGCACCGAGCGTGTCTGTGAGACCTCAGGCAACATTGCATTCATGCATGTCCATGCAGGCCCTGTCTGGCCCTGCCAAGCACCCTTTGGAGAGCACAAAAAAGGATTGTGGGCAAAAGTCTATCAAACAAGTGGACGTCTTTGTTGCAGGCAAAGCCAAAAGCAGTAATGCAGAAATTCCCAATCAGACCTCCTGTGCTACTTTTATAACGGCAAATCTATGCAAGCAAGGAAGCCATGGGTGATCTTCATGGAGTCCGTGAGGGATCTTCACACTTCAAATGGCAGCTCTGAGCAAGGGAGGAATGTAAGGGAGCTCCTCTCTACCCATCATGCCAATGCTTAGGAGGTCAACATGCACACGTGTTTGAGGTGTTGGCAGAGATGAGGTGTCTGTGCACAACAAGCTGGAAATAATACATGCCAGATGCGCACCAGCTGAACATTTTGAGCTTAGGATGACCATGTACACAGCTTTCTGAGGTGTTGGCAACGATGAGGTGTCTGTGCACAACAAGCTGGAAATAATACATGCCGGATGCGCACCAGCTGGACATTTCGAGCTTAGGATGACCATGTACACAGCTTTCTGAGGTGTTGGCAGCGATAAGGTGTCTGTGCACAACAAGCTGGAAATAATACATGCTGGATGCGCACCAGCTGAACGTCTCTTGAGCTTAGCAGTTGCGTACCATGCGGTTTGAATGCTGCCGAGGAAAACAAAACAGATCGGGCTTGTTGCTGATGAGCCAGTCGCATCCATAGCCTCTGATGATTCATCCTCAGCACCGCAGGGTACCAATAGTTCCTCCACAGGTTGTACATAATGGAGAGCTCAGGTTGGTTCAAATGTGGCGAGTCGTAGTTCAAAGGAAGGCTCAACTCCGTACGCAGGGTGACCTGCAATGAGTAACGAATGGAATTGCTAGAGCAGCCATTTCAGGACACACTTAGTTGAAACTGTTTTCACCGTGCTTTGTGAGTGCATCATAACACCACAAAGAAGCAGTGCGTACATACAGAAAAAATCCATCCAGAAACATTACGTACCACTACAAGAAACATCATAGCAGTGATACACAGTAAGGGACAAGGGTGAACCTGAAGACATCCTGACAGCATAAATCAAAAATATATGGCTAAAACAGTTTATAAGTCATGGACAAGACTGCTTATCAAGTTTGCTGTGTCGTTGATCCCCCTTGTAAATGGAATGAAGAAATGTCAAATTGCATCAAAAAATGGTCGTATTGGATGTTTAATATATCTCCATGCGGCATGTGAGGGCAGCACAGGAAAGGCAAGCGGTTATGTTAAAAGGTTAAGCCCATAGATGAAGAAGGCTGCTGATTTAAAGAACAAAATTCCCGCGCTCACCCTTGAACACCCAATAGGTTACCTGGATATTTTTCTTGTCGCTTGCCAGAATCTGTTGGAAGCTTTCAAACCCATAGCGCACGACGCCATACAGAAGCAAACCTGTGCAATGAAAGCAGGTGTCTCTTTCAGTCCTTACAAATGGCAAGAGGTTCAGCATCCTTTTCTGGCAGACTGCACTGTACAAGACTCGCATTGCTCATGGCAATCAAAGGCAAGCGTTACAGACTTGTGGCAACTGAAGGCAAAGTGCAAAGACTCACTTGCAGCAAGAGCGAATTCAGAGCTGTTCCGGAGTGACACAGTTACAAAAAATGAACAAGTAAATGCACACATATAAACACACGCGCACGCACCCATTCAGACACAGACACGTACACACACGGTTATGTGGCTGCTGTCACAATCCAAGAAGCTCACAATCATGCTTTGGCCCCCATATGCCAATGGCTTGGCCAATGCTGACACAATGCATGAGACTCACAATCATGCTTTGGCCCCCATACGCGCCCCGGCAATTTGAATGTAGTAAAGGAGGAGTAATCAGGAGTGACTGAGCCCAGCTTCACCCTGCGCATGAAGCGATGTAGATTGGTGAATTGTATAGGAAAAACCAGAGGAAGCTGAGCCTAACTTTACCCTGCACATGAAGTTGGAAGTACAGGAAGCCTGCCAACAAAGATGCAGCACACGAGCTGTGCTAAGCAAAGGGCAAACAGCTGTACCCAGCGTTTTTAAGGTTAAAAAAAAACACGCATGAGGGCGCAGGAAGCCTGCCAACAAAAATGCAGCGCATGAGCTATGCTGAGCAAAGGGGAAAAAGCTGTATCCAGCCCTTCTCAAACGCAAAACCAAACACAAAGGGGAGCGGAAAGCATGCCAAGCAAAACCTTAGCAAGCTGCGCTGTAAAGGCAGTAAACAGCTGTATTGAGGTGAAATTTGTCAAGGCAATGCAACACAGCAGCAACATGGCAATGCACTGCAATGTGGTGTCATGAGGAACCTTGGTACAAAGTGAAGATGCCACGCTCAGTGCAAGCTATGCAGCAGAGAGCAAACCGCTGTGCCAAGAGGCAACACAAATTGCTAATGCCGCATCCAGAGGGCTTGCAGTGCACTGTACCAAGAGGCAACATAACCGCTCTGCCAAGAGGCAACATAACCGCTGTGCCAAGAGGCAACACAATTTGCTTATGCCGCATCCAGAGGACTTGCAGTGCACTGTACCAAGAGGCAACATAATCTGCTAATGCCGCATCCAGAGGACTCGCAGTGCACTATACCAAGAATTCCTCAGACACACAAGTGAATGCAAGGGTAGCCGGCTAGACAAGTATAAAGCGCCCAAACCAGATGTCACATCAAAGCAGGCAAGCCGGCAGTCACTTTGAAGTTTGGAAAAGGGATTCTTATTGGAACAACTGACTCCCAGCAATAGTGGCAAGGCAGATAGCGTGAGGCACCGTAGCAGGGCTCAGAAGGTGAGCCCTATCGCTTCTAAAACCCCCCATCCCTCAACAGTTACTCACGGTCGAGCCTTCAAAGAGCCAAAACCCTCACCACAAAGACACTCTCCATGCCTTGGCGCATACCTGATGATGTGCATGATGGCAATGCGCTCCATGAGCTGTTGCACAGTCAAGCGGGGCCCTAACAGTGCCACCTGCATGGCGCAGCCAACAGTGCCATCAATCCACAGAGCAGAAACTCGATGGAGCGCATTGCTCCATGAGCTGTTGCAAGCTTGAGCAGGGCCCGGACAGCACCACCCACACATGGCACAGCCAACAATGCCATGGATTGATCAATCCACTGAACGGAAACTCGATGGAGCGCGTTGCTCCATGAGCTGTTGCCAGGTTAAGCGGGGCCCTGGCAGCGCCACCCCACATATGGCGCGGCCAACAATGCCATCAATCCACTGACAATGCCATGAGGCACACATCGAAATTTTATGCCACTTCAGGCACACTCCTTGTTTCATCTCTTGGACCATCCATGGAGACTTAATGTTGCTACAGGCACGCTCTTCATCAAATCCCTTGGGCCATCCATGGAAGCCCCATGTCACTCCTGGCATACTCTTCACATCCGGTTGGGCTGTTGATCCTCTGCATTCTGCAGCGCTGAAGGTTCATTTGGCATTCCGTGTAGCTCAGACATCCTGACAAAACTCATATGAGTGTCAGTGGCCTTATTTGCATAAAAGCGCACTTACATCCACATTCCCGCACACCAACACGGACAAGCAAACTGCTGAGAGAGCCATATGTGAAGGGAACAATACCGAAAAGGAGCTTACTCGGTGCTAATTTAGTGGCAGGGTTTTGAGCAGCATGAGAAAACGCTCTGGACATGATGGCCCCATTTGTCATTGACGCAAGCTTCTTGTACATGCATGTTGTGTGTGCGCGTTTTGAAGGTACATGCTAATCCGTACTGACCTTGGGAACCCCATTGGAAAGGTGAAGTGCCTGAGGGTCCTGCTGCCCTGCCTGTTTACACAGTTGCAGCAACAGCTCAAATCTGCCAAGGCAGTTATCAAGGTACATGCTAATCCGTACTGACCTTGGGAACCCCATTGGAAAGGTGAAGTGCCTGAGGGTCCTGCTGCCCTGCCTCTCTACACAGCTGCAGTAGCAGCTCAACATAGGCGATGATGTGCTGAGAGGGCTTGTGAGGCAAGCGCTGCAACAAGGAGAAAGGAGATCATGCACGCGTATGTGTGTGTGTTGCGTGTTGTGTGTGTGTGTTGCGTGTGTTGTGTGTGTATGTGTGTGTGTGTGTGTGTGTGCGCGCGTGCGTGCGCGCGCGCGTTCGCGCTCACAAGCGCTTGAAAGTACGCCAAATCAAGTGACTAGCACAAAAAAGAACAATCAATGAAAATGCTTCATTAGTCTGATTCTTTTAAATGCTTTTTTATTGTGCACACGTCGAAGAAAACAGGGACGCAATATCATGGGATGTTATAAAAAAAGTCTCAGTGGACAATTCCCATATATCGCTGGATATGCTCTTCCATGGTTTTCTTTCTCAAATATAACTATGCAAACTATTATCATTAAAAAACAATCATTCCACTTATATACACGCCAAAAATTGATGAAAATCGGAGGACCCCAAATCACTCTCCTGGCCTCAGATCACCCAAATTTGGCCCACAGCTCCAACCTGGGATTTTTACTCCAAAATTGAGACCTCCATATGGCATTCAATGATTGCTCTGAATTTCCTCTAAGAGAAATTGCTGGAATTATGTACCTGACCTCCATTCTTTTTGCAATGACATCTTTATATACAAGGAATCCAAATCACTAAAAACCACCCAAATTGGTACAGTGAATGATCTGGGATGGAGATGTGGTGGTCAAAAATAGGGTTCACGCCGCAGCTAATTAGGCATTCATGCCGAAAGCTGGGACTGTTTTTAAGCTTAAGTGTATAGACAGTGTCCCAGGTCATGGCACGCCTAAGTGCAGAGGATTTTAAGAACACCTGTTTTTTGGTGAGGAATTGTTTGCCTCTGTGAAAGTCTGAGGTGCAACCCAGGCTACTTGGAAAAAATAAGAATTATCCCATAGGTATGCCAGCGGTAGCACTGTGCAGGCATTTGTGCCTAGTCTCTAATTAGCATTTCCCGGACAGCAAAAACGAAAGATTGTTGGAAAAGGATGAGCAGAAGCAAAACGTCCAAAAGACCCATGTTGCATTTGTATCTATAAATACATCCAAGTTCATGGTGTGCATGGAAGGTGTCCATTAGGTACAGGCAGGTGCAAATGGCTGATCCTGCCCCTTTTTTTGAAAGCAAGGGAATAATTATTGCCTAATCCCCTCACGACAGCTAATTCTGGCAGCCATATCACTTAACAGGCATTCACCAGGTTGTGAGCGGCACCAAAATAAAAGAACTAGAAGGCGCAGCAAACTTATCATTACGTAATATCCTCCTTAATAGCACATTCTGACTTATATATGAATGATGTATTAATTGATGTCATAACTAATGTGACTCCATTGTTTATGCAATGGAACTCTTTTAAAACAAGGACTCAAAATCACTAAAAATTGATGCAATAGGTGGACTGATATGGAGACAAGGTGGTAAAAAAGTAAGGTTCATGCTGCAGCTACTTAAGCATGTTAACAGGGCTACCAGATGAACCCAAGCTTGAACACAGCAAATTGGGGAACACACATGCAGGGAGCATGTAAAGAACACCTGTTTTTAGGCCTCAGACAACCCCCTCTGGAGCATTTCACTCTATCCACCTGCGCACCACACCTGAGCAGGCGTGATGCACAGGATGCACAAGTCCACACAACGGGTGGCACAACATGTATTCACCTGCTGGAAGGGCAGGAACAGCATGGCTTGCTGGTGCACTGACCGCACTACATCAGAGTCTGATGCAGGGTCGTGCAACATCTGGGGTACCTGGATTGCAACACAGGAAACATCGCCCCAAGTGATGTTGACCCATGGCTGCAGGGAAAGAGACGGATTCCTGGCTTGCGAGCCTCACCACACAGCAGCATTTGTTTTTGGATTCTTGGTACTGATAAGAAAGGCGCCAAAGATGGGCACCACAGCATATGCTCTGGGGGAGCAATGAGTCAGGCACCTCCGCCTGTGCTTATAACTTGCAATTCCCAAGCCTATGATACAGAAGGCAACACTTGACAGCCTGGAGATTACGTGCATCCTTGCAGCCTAGAATCCTAGCCATTTGCAATTTGCATGTCTATCCGTTGGTCTGCACTCATCATTACACACAGACAACACACACATAGACACACAGACACACAAAAACAGACGCACGATCACACACTCACACTCACACACACACGCACACAAACACACATGTTGTTGAGCATAATTTTCATTAGCACGGCCTACCTCCAGCCCAAACGCCATAATAATGCTGATGCAGACAAGACGCTCTTGTGCATTGAAACCCAGCACGCGCAGGTCTTCTCCAGATCCCTCAAGCAGAGCTGGCTCCAGAAGTTTCTGTTCGTTGCAAGAAAGTTTTGAGATAAATCAGTAAAAGCACCCCAAACTGTGACAGTGAAGGAAGCCAAGGACTTAGCCGAGATCAGCAGAAGCTGCCCCTCCACAGTGGCAGTTTTTCCACAGGAGCTGCAGTGCTCAGAGGGTAGTGTATTGAGATGTTGAAACATGGATACTGCATACAAGCTACATTCGTGTTTCATATGTCTGCAGCATGTTGATACACCACATCGACTGCCAGCTGCAACCTAATGTTCACCTCAGAAATAGACCAAGCATGCCTGCTGCAGGTGTAGCCATGTTATCACTACAGGAAGGCCACAAGCATGCCTGCTGCAGGTATACCCTTGTGTTCATGATCAATTTGAATATAAACTAATCATCCTAATACCAAAACGCTACACTGCTTCTACTTTGCTTTTTTTCCTGCCTCTCTTTTGGAAGATAGTCCAGATTAGGCTCAAGTGGTTGATGGCACACAGGTCTCCTAATGGAGCTGGAAAGCACATCGGTCCCCTTTTAAGTACAGCGTTAGCAAATATGGATCCTGTGTGGCATCAGGTTAAGAATTCTGCTTTTTCCAAGCTTTCAGCTGGCTTCACCTGTTTGGCTTCTTAATATTTCTGCATTAAATCAACTCGGAAAAGTTGTTGAAAAATAGAACGTAGAGTGTCTGTAAATTTCCGAGGTCTTGCCTGGCCTGACCTGCTTGGTAAGCATGCTGTGCTTTCCCAATTCGAGGAGACAGGAAAACATGATGCACTCTGCTTTCTTTGCTTGCCTCGCCTGCCGCAATCACAGCCTCTTCCAATCTGCCTTAAAAATGCTTTTTCTGTGGTTAAAGTCTGAATAGGTCGCTAATTTCAGCAGGTTTCTCCAGCTGAGCTTGCAGCCTGGAGCTCATGCTTTCTGCTAACAGAAATGTTTTGTCTGTTGGCAAATTTCAACTAGCTCACTGACTTTCCGGCTGGGTTCACCTGAAAAGCATGCAGCCTGGAGCTCACGCAGACAAATATGCAGAATGTTTTGCCCATGGGCAAACAGGCAGATGGCTTAGCAAGGATTTAATAGGTTCCACCTGCTGAGCACGCAGCTTAGAGCTTCTGCTGTCTGCCTCAGCAATGCTTTGGTTGTTGGTAGAAATATGAAGGGCTTTGCGACCAATAAGAACGCCCCGCCTGCTGAGTTCACAGCCTGGAGCTCCTGTTGCCTGCTAGTAAAATCGCTATATTTGTGGGCAGACACATAAATAACTTTGCGATCTATTAAGAAAGGCCCCACCTGCTGAGCTCGTAGCTTGGAGCTCTTGCTGTCTGTCTGCAACAGTTGGTCCAGAGTTTGACACACAAGATGCTTGTGCAACTGATGCTGCGAAGGGTTGCCTGGGTCCACAGTCAGCCCTGAGGCTGCGGAAGCGACTGCTTGGGCTGCGTTCATGGCTGCTGCGCCAACAGGTCTTGAGTCCTGATTTCACAAATTAGGAAAGAACGGGCTGCGGTCATATCTGCTGCATTCTCAGGTCTTTAGTCCTTCTTGAAACAAAGTCAGCAAGGAATGAGAAGGCAGTGTGCCAACCTCTGGAAATATGCATTTAATTTTTGTTTATCAGTCCTATCATTCGAGTCGTGTGCCCACCTTGTATTTAATAGGGGTCAAGACTGGATGGAAGCATGCTTTCTGCTGAATACAAACAAGAATTTTGCCTACCAAACACACTCTGTTGTCTTCTGCTTTGGTCCTCACCTCCTCACCTTGAGCATCTTCCATCCATCATCAAGAGGCAATCCATCACGAACCTGTTCCTCCAGCTGCTCAAAAAGACCCTTGATCAACTTCAGTACCCATTTTCATGCACACTATCCTGCATGCTTGTCGCAATCTGCACTGCAGCACTGGCACAGTACACTGCATAATGGTAACACTCAACACTGTATACTTGTCACACACTACACTGCATACTTGTCACACTCTACACTGCATCCAAGCTTAGGGACCGTGCCATTCAAAAATCAACCACTATCATTAACACTAGACACGCTCTTGGTTTTCACAGGGGCTTCTGGGGGGGTTCTGCTGGGCGCGCGGTGGCGGAGGACGGGAGAAGGAGAGTCCGGGCGTCCAGGAGCATGGCAAGCAACCCTCCAGATCCCCATTTGATCTTTTTCTGACTCTCTCCTAGGCTAGCCGTGTTTAGTGTAGGTTTAGAGGGCCTTCTGGTGAGGCCTTTAGCTTTCCAGTTAGGGAACCTTCCCTAAATGCACGCGGCCTTTGGCCTGCGCACTTTTCTTCTCTTTTTTTTTCTTTTCTCTGCATACTTTGTCACACACTACACTGCATACTTTGCCACACTCGACACTGCATACTCGTCACGCACTACAATGCATACTTGTCACACTCTAAATTGTATACTTTGTCACACACTACACTGCAGTGCATGCACAGTGCACTGCACGCTTCTTACATGGCCACTATTTTTGCTGCCCTATGAAATGAACAACACAGTGGCACTCCATGTAGACCATCACATGACTTGTCAGGCAGGCAAGGTTTATTTTTGCTGCCCTATGAAATGAACAACGCAGTGGCACTCCATGTAGACCATCACATGACTTATCAGGCAGGCGAGCTTTATCTCTGCTGCACTATTGAAGGGAACAACACAGTGGCACTCCATGAAAACCATCACATGCCTTATTAGGCAGGCGAGGTTTATTTTTGCTGCCCTATGAAATGAACAACGCAGGGGCACTCCATGTAGACCATCACATGACTTATCAGGCAGGCGAGCTTTATCTCTGCTGCACTATTGAAGGGAACAACACAGTGGCACTCCATGAAAACCATCACGTGCCTTATTAGGCAGGCGAGGTTTATTTTTGCTGCCCTATGAAGCAAACTATGCAGTGGCACTCCATGAAAAACACCACATGAATTATCAGGCAGGTGGGCTTTATTTCTGCTGCCCTTTGAAGTGAACAACAAGTCGTAAAAAACCATCACATGACTTGTCAGGCAGGTGAGCTTTTCTTCTGCTGCCCTGTGCAGTGAGTAACAATCCATGAAGACCATCACATGACTTATCAGGCAGGCGAGCTTGTTTTGTCACTGCCTTACGAAGGGAACAAAACTTCAAGACAACCATCACACAAATTATCAGGCAGGTGAGCTTTAGACAAGTTGAGTGCACCACCACTGCCTGTCCCTGCAAAGCACCGTTTGTAGCCCTGCCCAAAGTTCTTTTTTCACCAGAGCTGAGTGATTGCAACGCACTTGTTGCACTCTTGCACCCTGTCCCTGCAACGCACCGTTTGTAGCCCTGCCCACAGTTTGTTTCTCACCAGAGCTGAGTGATTGCAACGCACTTGTTGCACTCTTGCACCCTGTCCCTGCAAAGCACCGTTTGTAGCCCTGCCCACAGTTCTTTTTTCACCAGAGCTGAGTGATTGCAACGCACTTGTTGCACTCTTGCAGCCTGTCCCTGAAAAGCACCGTGTGTAGCCCTGCCCACAGTTATTTTTTCACCAGAGCTGAGTGATTGCAACGCACTTGTTGCACTCTTGCAGCCTGTCCCTGAAAAGCACCGTGTGTAGCCCTGCCCACAGTTATTTTTTCACCAGAGCTGAGTGATTGCAACGCGTTTGTTGCACTCTTGCAGCCTGTCCCTGCAAAGCCCTTTCTGTAAACCTGCTCTTTGATCAGAACTGAGTGACTGCAGCAAAGCAGTTGCTCCCCCTCAGCTCGTCCCTGTGGAGCCTCATTTGCAGCCCTGCACCTCTGCTCAACAATCAGAACGGATTTGTTGCCGCACACTTGTTGCATTCTTACTGTTTGTCCTTGCTGAGTCTCTTTTGCAGCCCTGCGTCTCCGCTTCTCGGCTTTCACCGCCTCCTCATCTGACACGTCATCAAGGTCCTCATCCTGGTCTGCGAGGAGCATAAAACAAAGAATTGGCATCTTGTATGCGGTGAACAACTCGAGCACCTCACTGCTTCCAGCGTGAGATGTTAGACACACAACAGGCAGCGTCATAAGATGAAGCAGTGTATGCATGCAGATTGAGGGAATAAAAATCTCCCTCCCAACCACTTCCCACCAAAATCTTGACCATCGTTAAAAAAATCACCCTGGAGTGTGCTACATTTTTGGAGGGCATTGGGTGAGGCTTCGTATTTTGACATTGTGCTTCAATTGTCATGGGCATTACATCTGCTGAGAGAAAATCTGGTGAGGCACTTGCTAGCTTTCTATTTAGGGAACCTTTCCTTAATGCAGCGGCCTTTTAGCTGGCGTTGACTTTCCTTTTCTTTCCTCAAGGGAAATCAGCAAGCCTTCATTTTCAACTGCCCAATGCAGGTGTGTGCATATTGCCTTTATTCCCAGGCTTCCTGCTCAGATGTTGCCACACTGAGATAGCAGCATTGCATACCAGACCAAGAGCACAGTGTTCGTAGACAGCGTGCTGCTCCTCCTTCCTTCTTTGCACCTCATTATGAGCCTCACCTTCTTCTCGCAGGTCATCAGCACTCACAACTCCAGAGCTGATGCTTTCAGACGATGAAGAAGCGTCAAGGCCGCCGTATGACACCTGCACCCAGTTTTGACCGGTGGACAAAGACTGTGCATGTTCCACTAAATATGACTATGTTGCAACAAGTAATTGCACCTGCGTGACAATCGGCCTGTAGTATTGGTTTAAATAGAAATTAATGCCATTCAGTACCAAGGCTGCTCCCATGCAAGGAAACAGATACAGTTGTCTGCTAAAGGCCGCATCCTAACCTGGTTCTTGCAGCACAGACACCAGAGATTCACTTTGAACCAAACACTCCAATAAATTGCTAGTCCAGTGCAAGCTACACTGCACTGTTCATGCCCTTGCACAGCAAAGGTTTTAACCAGTCAACAAAGAGCACCAGGGAGGCATGGTGCAGGGTACATTGACAATGAGAATGGTAGATGCAATAATTGCATTGCATTGGATTTTAAAGGAAATGCTTACATTGCCACGTTGGCGGCGGCCTCTCCCTAATGTGACTGTCTGCTGCTCAAGGATGGTGGCGTACTTGGAGCCCAGGACTTTGTTCCAGAACATCGGGTCAGCCGTGCTTGGGTCCTGCAGAGCCACAAATAAACAATTGAATTTTTGTTATCAAGACCTCCTCATTCATCATGCCAGTCATGCTCGGTTGTTTCCAAGGCAGAGCATCAGACCAGCCGTGCCTGGGTAAACCAGCCGTGCCTGCAGGAGAAGCAAAATTGAAATGCAATCAAAACCCCTCATAGATTGCGTTACTCATCCACAGCCATGTTTGAGGAGCATCAGGCCAGCCATGTCTGGGCCCCACAGGTGCAAAAACATGATAGTGAAATAAAAACTCTTGTTACCTTTGTAGGTAATGTCCTAAACCCTAACCACTCTCGATCGTCTGCACCACTTAAAACATTGGATCAACCGAGTAAATGGTTTTGCAGAAACAGCAGTGCCGAACATGCACCTTCTAAATTACAATTCGTTCTCAAACACCGTATGTCCACGACCAAATAGAATGGCTCTGAATATAATCTTTTATTCTTGTTCGGATGAGAATCCCAGGATAAAATTCAATTGAGAAGAATTTGAAAGGCTGATTGCTTGTTGATTCTCCTCAAATAAATCCTTGCTGCTGCAGTTGTTGGGTGTGCTGATGCTAATGCTGTGTAGGGACCAAGCTGGATTTATAGCTGTTGCTACCAAACCGGAGGGGACTGGAGGAGCCCTGTTCAGGAGTGGGGGTCACAAGTGATCCAGCTGCTAATTCTGCGCCTCAAGAGGGGCAGGGGGCTGGAAAGGCTTGCGCACATTTTTGCTCCCTGAGAGGAGCACTTCACTATCAGCAAGCACAAGCACTTCACAGGCTGTCACTGTTCCAAACACACACTGGAGCTCATGCTTGAACATAAGCCGAGCTGTCACCTGCCAGGGCGCCCCACTGGGTTCTCTTGCTCCCCCTTCCTGGATGCCTTGGCCTTGTCAGGCCTGGCTTGCTCTGCTAAGAGCTGCTAGGTGGGGGTTACTGGCTTCTGTCACCTAGCTAGGAGATTGGAGCTAGGGGCCTAGGAGGCTATTCCGGCACAAGCCTTTTTCAGCCCCATAATTATTTGATTTTCAACTCGAATAGGGTCCAAACGCCTGGAAATAAATAGTAGCTATTTTCGAATTTTCGCTCCAAAAAGTAATTAATCAGTTTGGTTGTGGACACACAGTACCTCCCAAGTGCAAGGATGCATTCATTTGTCAGCACTTGTGAGAGAATATTCAACCATATCAAATGGTTAAATAGAGGATCGCATGTATGCTATAGCCTGTGGGGTCATGTTGCAGTCTTTGGATCCCATACAGAAGCAAGGCCATGTTGCAGTCTGTGGATCTCATGCAGAAGTATGGCCATGTTGCATGCAGAAGCATTGTCGTGTGGCAGTTTGAGTTGGGCAGAACCCTTGCAAAGTGACACCCCACCCAGGTCGTTCCTCCCTGCCAGTGTTCACGCATTAAGAAGATTTATTTGCATACATACATACATACATACATACATACATACATACATACATACATACGTTCATACATGCATACATACATACATACATACATACATACATACATACATACATACATACATACATACATACATACATACATACATACATACATACATACATACATACACACACATGTACATGCATGCATGCATACATACATACATACATACATACATACATACATACATACATACATACATACATACATACATACATACATACATACATACATACATACAAACATACATACATACATACATACATACATACATACATACATACATGCATGCATGCATACATACATACGTACATACATAAATACATACATACATACATACATACATACATACATACATACATGCATGCATGCATGCATGCATACATACATACATACATACATACATACATACATACATACATACATACATGCACACATCTGCAAGGCAAGCCAATACCTGAAGTGGACACACATCCTGCAGCAAGCGCTCCTCCTCTGCATTGCTTGGAGCAATGGCAACTGAACCAAGTCCGCCCTCTCCATTGCCCACGGCCTCCTCATCCTTGGCTTCATCTTCAGCGGTCACCATGTTGAAATTGGCCACCTGAGTTTGATTTGGGCTGACAGGTTGAGACGTGAAGTGAAAGAGCAGAAGGGACCAAGGACATTGTCAAAGCCACTGAGACCATCACAGATGTGATGGGCCGTTTGCATTATTGCATCACAGAGGAGGGCATTTGCACACAGGTGGTGGGCATTTCATCACAGAGCTGGGGACTTGCATGGCAGAGGTGGTAAGCATTTGCATCATTGCATCACAGAGCTGGGCATTTGCACAGAGATGGTGGGCGTTTGCATCGCAGGCGTGTGGAGTTGCATCACAGAGGTGGTGGGCATTCACATAACAGAGGTGAGCATTTGCATCACGAAGGTGGGCAGTCGTATACTGGTTCTGTATGCCTGCCTGGGAAAGCAAAATGAGCAAGCAATGAACCAATCAAAATTGCTGCTTTAAAACATATACTAATCAGAGCTATACTCAAAAGCAAATGCATGTGCTACTTTGCAGTAGCATGTTTTGTATGAAGCACATTTGAAGCCTGTGTAGCATAAGAGGCATGTGTGGGAAGTTGCGTGCCTGCTGGCGCAGCCATGCCGTGAGCTAGCCACACACGTTAACACAGCAACCCCGTCAATTAAACCATTGTGCTTGAACCATGAGAAACATTGGAGTGCAAGCACATGCAAGCACTGCCGGGAGGTGCGGAGCCCAAGCCTCCCACCTTGAAAGCTTTGAAAAGCTCGTCATCTGCTTCATCGCAGTCGTCTGTGCTTCCCCATTCCTTTTGCTCCAGCTCAGACCTGGAAAATAATGGGCAGGCAAAAGATCATAACACCTCTTGTAAATATAGGTGCATTCCAGACAAAGACGAAAAGGAAACATCAACCCTGGGCAGGCAGCCAAAAAAAGGGACAGGCTCCTTGAACTCAAGAAGAGGCCGAAGTGTGAGTTATGGAAGACCGAACGACTTATCACAGGCGCATGACAGCCAGAAGGACTCGGGCATTGTATGCTGTGCTGGCCCTAAACTCTGACGCAAGAGCAAAATTGAGGCTTGTGCAGTGAGCTGAACGCCCCTTCAACATTGTTGTTTGTGCTTGTGAGGTGGTTTTACTCTGTTGCAACACATGTGAGGTGCCAGTAATAACTGCTGCACATGAATAGGCGGGTGAGCACGTACAAAGCTGTGCACAACAGGCCACAACAGGAGCTTCTGCACAGCGCTGCATCCGCACAGTGCAGGGAATATGAGCGTCATGGGCGCAAACCACAATGATCAACACAACCCACCTATCCAGCAGGCGCTCCAGGGCAGCATCATCATACACTATCCGTCCAGATCCAGGTGCTTGCGCTTGCGAGCGCCCTTGGGGAGCTTGCGCAGATGGATCTGCATGTGAGGGCTCCCTTGCTCTTGGCTCATGGGAAGATCCCAGGTGTGTGCCTGGTGCACCAGCGCTCGTTGCACCAGCGCCAATTGCACTAGTGCCTGTTGCGCCAGCTCCTTCTGCGCCAGCGCCTGTTGCACCAGGGGGTGCTGCTGCTTCTGGTGTGGGAGCAGCAGGGGGGCCGTCTTCAGAGAACAGCTCCTTGGCACCGTACCTGTTGCAAGAGGCAAACAGCACCATGGAAATGCCATCATTTTGACCATGGCAAGTGCTCAGTCCATGATCCATGGCCCGGGACCTGCATGTGCAGACACACCACACCACTGAAAAGCACTCCTCTTTCCACCCCAAGAAAAGAGTCAAATGTGGACAGGCTTCCACTTTTTAAACCTTAACCCCTGGGGAAGTCCAGGGCCTCCTTCCGCATGTCCAGTTTCAATGTTACGCCCTGTTGGCCCATAACTGCTTGTATAGGTCTCCTTCTGTCGTGTCAGCCCTGTTGGCCACAAAATTGTCTGTACAAGTCTCCTTACGTTGTGTCCTTACGTCGTGTTAAGTCGTCGTGTACGGGCCTCTTTATGCACGTTCACTTCCAATTTTGGCCCTGTTGGCCACATAACCAATTGTACAGGTAAGAGTATCATGGAGGTATGGTCACTTCCATGCTAATTAACAAAAGGGATGGGGTCCTTCATGCCGACGAAATTACTGTCAAGTTTTGGCCCCACATGCAGTAACAAATGTAGAGGCACAGGACCACGGAAACAGATTAACTCCTCCCGGTCCCTTCTACTCCCCCTCAGCTTTGATTAAGGTCCGCTTGCACCTTACCTACTGTGTGCAGCATGGTCGAAAATATCTTACAAGCGCCCACAAAGGTGGTTGGCACTCAAATGCAAGCACTCACAAGGGAGCTGCACCCAGCAGCACCCACAAGGAGGGTGCACTTGAAAGGAGGGTTTGCGCTCACAAGGAGGGCAAGCAATGCATTTTGTAGTGAGACAGTATCGTGGAAGCACTAAGGCAAGGAGCCTTCAGTCAAGGCAAGCAATGTGAAGTGCACTGAGGCGTCCGTCTTTGTTACCTGAGAAGAAGCAGGTCTGAGTAGGGATGGAGCAGGGCTGAGAATGAATGAAGCAGGCCCCGGCAAGCAATGCAAAGTATACTTAGTGTTTGTCTTTCTTACCTGAGAAGAAGCCGGTCTGTGCATGAATGAAGCAGGGCTAAGGATCAAGCAGGGAGAGCGTGGCAATGCACATTGAGATGTTAGTCTTTCTCACCAGAGAAGAAGCAGGTCTGAGCATGAGTTAAGCAGGTCTAAGCATGAAAGAAGCAGGGCTGGGAATCAAGAAAGGAGAGCATTGCAATGCGCATCGAGACGTTTGCCTTTCTCACCGGAGAATGTCATCCAGCTCGGATTGCTTGAGCTTGCTCGCGGAAGCAGCATTGCCTTTGGCCCCCAACTTGTGCACCACTAGGTGCTCCAGCAACATCTTTCTACGGCTGATCTGCAGTGACGAAAAGGTAAAATGCATCAAGTAAATAGTATGGGCTGCAAGTTGGTCCAAGGGTTGGCTCAGTGAGCCTGACTTAAAAAAAGCAATGTGCACCTGCAAAAGGCAGACTTGGATTTAAAGGTTGTGTGGGAATAAGGGCAGGCAGCCAAGTTCCTTTAGAGGCGCGAGATTGTACACATCCTCATTTTGGTGGGACAGCAAAGGCAACTTTCAGATCCTCACACAGAACATGAGGCAAACTGGGAAAGCAATCAGGGCACAAAGCAGAGCATGCCATGTGCGCCCAGCCATGACCTGAAAGTAAGGCAGGAACACATGCAGTGGGCAAACAGACTCACCTGCAGGATGCGCTCCTCAATGGTGGCGCGTGTGACAAGCCGGTAGATGACCACAGGCCGCTGTTGGCCCAAGCGGTGGGCGCGTGCCTGGGCTTGCAGGTCACTGTGCGGGTTCCTGCAACACAGAGAGAGCCAATTAGATAGGCAGGAGATGACTACAGGCCGCTGTTGGCCCAACCCGTGAGCACGCGCTTGGGCCTGCAGATCATTGTGGGGGCTCTTGCAGTGCACAGAGCCATGCACAGCGCCGGAGAGAGATGACCACAGGCCCATTAAAGATTCATCCCATTAGCCCCGGGGCAACTTGTGCACGCTGTTGTATGTACGTAAGTGGCAAAGGAGCTGTTGGCCCAAGCGGTGGGTGCGTGCCTGGGCTTGCAAATCACTGCCTAAACTTGCCAATCACTGCCTGAGCTTGCAAATCACTGTGGGGGTTCCTGCAGTGCACACAGAATGCCATGCACAGAGCCATGCAAGTTGCTGTGAGGGCCCCCCAATGCACTCTGTGCATGTCTGAGTGCATTGGGGGACCCTCACAGCAACTTATGGACAACCTTGTCACCTTCTTACCTTAGACATGCACAGAGCCATCCATTGAGCCAGGAGATAGTGATGCAGAGGCACTGACAAAGCAATAAAAGGTGCCATGAGGTTGCCTTGGATACGCAGAGCTTTGCACATGAACCATGCACTGAGTCAGGAGGTTGTGATGCACAGAGCCAGGGGAGCTTTGCACATGAACCATGCACTGAGCCAGGAGGTTGTGATGCACAGAGCCAAGGAAGAGCCATTCTCAGTACCATGCAAAGAGCCAAGCAAGTAGCAGTGAGGGTGCCAAGGATAGGCAGAACCATGCACGAAGCCATGCACGAAACCATGCACGAAACCATGCACAAACCATGCACGAAACCATGCACGAACCATGCACGAAACCATGCACGAAACCATGCACAAAACCATGCACAAGTCCTGCGAGAGCCATGCCCAGAGCCTGAACAAGATCAACACACAGAACTCCGGGCTTGAACAGTTTAAAAACTGGATGAATGCCTCTTTCATAAGGCGCACACGGTGCCTAAAGGAGAGGAGATCCAGGCAACATGCAGAAACGTTCTGCTTTCTGGAAATGGGACCATGTGGGAAAGTTTGGAGTTCATAGCAAGTGCCATGGTTTCTCACATCATGGCAGCGTTTGGAGGTCATAACAAGTGCCACAGCGTTTAGAAGTCATACTATAAATCCTTTGGAGGTCACAACAAGTGCTATGAATCCGTGCTCCTCTGCTGCCCAAATTTTAACAGACCCACACGACGCTGAACCCCTTAACGACTTTGATTCTGGATTTTGCTCTCAGTAAGTGTCCGGGACTGAGGCTTTCGCCAGGTTGGTTCTCAAGTGTGACCTCTTCTTATTTGACAGGTCTTCTTGTCCGCACCAGTCAGAGTCAAAGATGATGACAGTGTCCGCAGTGGCAAGGTTAATCCCCACGCCTCCAGCTCTGGTGGACAGCAGGAACACCGAGCACTTGTCTGGCTCCCTGTTGAAGAGGTCGATGCGCCGCTGCCGCTGAGCACCTGTGAAGAGCAGGAGCACCGAGAACTCGTCTGGCTCCTTGTTGCACACGTCAAGGCGCTGCCGTTGCCATTGAGCACCTCAACATTTTTAAGCGCTGGAAACTCGCCTAGATCCTGGCTGAGTATGCCGGTGCGCTGCTGCTTCTGGACATGCATGAGAGGAGGCAGCACCAACAAGGTAAGCACGTATGACGTGCAACAAGAGAAGGAGAAAAGATGCTACGCAAGCCAAAAAGCCGAGTGCACTGGGTGAAGATCCCCAGGTGGCTAGGTAGCAAGGGTCACACCAAACTGGAATGCAGCACACATTTCTTTGTAGGAATTGCACCGGCTTGAGGAAAGAGGACGCACTCTGGTGTGCTGCCAACAAGAGTGCAGAGCAGCCTCAAGGCCCTCTAGGATGCCCACACGTTTTGCGCGGCAGTTTTCTCACACGCTTGGCTCTTTATACAGGCCTTCCATGGGAGAAGGTTCATGCAGGCAGTGGGCACCTTGATCAGCATGGCCTGGAAGCGATACAAAAAGGACTCGGTGGCTGCCCAAGAGTAGTAAGAAAGTCCAGGCAGGCAGACGACATCTTGTCTATGAAAGACCAGCAGGTCTTGAAAGCAGAGTTGTGCCTGAAAACATGAGGCAGCCCCTGTTTCCTCTGCCTACGTATTTTTTCTTTTTTTTTTTCTTTTCTTTCGAGGCAGCCCCCGTATAGACGCTTACTACTGCTCTCGGGACAACACCACGTTTATTTAGCAGCCTTTTGCTGGCAGCATCAAGGTATGCAGTTATAAAAGCTCCAGCTTCAAGTTGTTGGGTGCATACCTGGGATGCTGCCGTCGATGCGCGTGTAACCCCATTTGCGTGCAGCCAACCAGTCCTCTAAAATATCCAGTGTGCGTGTAAACTGCAATGGGGCAATAAGAAAAAGGGACTGAGTTCATACAGCCGGCCATCCTCCAATGTATCCAGCACGTCTGCGAATTGCAAATAGGCTGCTTATGCAGTCAGCCACCAGCCAGTGCAACCAGCCAGTCCTCTACAGAGTATGTGTGTGTGTGTGTGTGTGTGTGTGTGTGTGTGTGTGTGTGTGTGTGTGTGTGTGTGTGTGTGCGAGCGCGTGTGAACTGCAGCAGGGCAAGCAGCAAAAAAATTGGCAGGGTTGGATTCAGGCCCCTGCCTGCAGCATATGACTATGAAGTGGATCAATTTCCGCATATGTCTGCTGCAAATTTCAGCTTTATGGCAGGGAAACAATGAGATATGGTGCATATGTATGGAATTGGCCAACCCTACAGGAGTGGACCAGGAATATTGATGAGAAAGCAGCATAAATGGAAAGTATAATGAAGAGCCTGGTTAGCCTATATGCAGAAAGAAGCTGAAACAACGTGCACCACATGAGTGCAAAACTTCAGGGTGAGACCCTGCTTGCATGTGTGTTATCAGTAAAGATGCGAAACAAGTGAACATGGGATAGGGTCCATCTGATAGTTGCAAAACGCATTAGCACGAGAAGATGGACAATAAGGCGCACATGCAAGGAATTTGAGCTCTCCAAAGTGCTTGATAATGCAGCGGCCTGCTTGAGTGCGTTCCTATCAGTGGAATGTGGGAGCATTTTTTGCGCCACATGACAGCGCAAAAGGAGACACAGGCACCCTTGACAGCGACAGCCAACAATGGACAACCGTCGACAACCAACACTTGACAACAGCAACGCAAAAGGAGACACAGGCACCAAACAGACAGCTACTGCTTCCTGAGGTCAAGACTCACTGCCTCCTGACTGCACTACCTCCTCACTGCACTGCTTCAAGACCGCACTGCCTCAAGACTGCACTGCCTCAAGACTGCACTGCCTCAAGGCTGCACTGCCGCAAGACTGCACTGCCGCAAGACTGCACTGCCTCAAGGCTGCACTGCCGCAAGACTGCACTGCCTCCTGACTGCACTGCATCAAGACTGCACTGCCTCAAGACTGCACTGCCTCCTGACTGCACTGCCGCAATGGAGGGCTGGCACAGCAGCACATCATCAGAGCAGATGGGAACACTCGCTCTGTTTACTGTATTGCCCTGAGCTAGGTACGCTGTCGTTGCAAGGATTGTCTGCAGCTCACGGCGAAACAGCCTAACAGCACTGCACAGCGATCCAGGAAGATTAGAAGGAGGGGAAAGGAAAACGGCATTGGCAGCAGAGGCACACACTACATCAAGTCAAGAAAGAGGAAGATACCAAAACTGTGTGGCTACCTGGGAATAAATGAGGATTCGGTGGCCACGCGCCAAAAGGCGGGCCATCATGCGATCCAGCAGCGCAAGCTTGCCTGAACTGCTCAGCAAGTGCTCCAACGCTTTTGCTGCATCCAAATAGCTGCGGGTTGGCCAGGGAAGGGGAATCACATTGTCGGTGGTCATAATATGACCAGGAAACGCACTGGCAGGGAAATGCACTTGCAGGCCAACACACTTGCAGGCCCATAAGCTCGCAGGCCAATGGACTCGCAGGCCAATGCGCTCGCAGGCTAATGAGCTTGCAGGCCAATGCACTTGGAGGCCAATGCACTTGCAGGCCCATGAGCTTGCAGGCCAACGCACTCGGAGACCAATGAGCTTGCAGGCCCATGAGCTTGCAGGACAATGCACTCGGAGGTCAATGCACTTGCAGGCCAATGCACTTGGAGGCCCATGCACTTGCAGGCAAGGAAAGGCTTGCAGCTAGGGATTACAGGCAGGGTAATGCGTGCAGGGAAGCACATTCTGGCAGGATTTGGCAGCGATACCCATGCGAGCAGGGAACATGGGGCTCAGAGTCGTCCAATGTCAGATGAAAAGCAGGACCCGACTTTGAAGGCAAGGCAGTGCCAATGTCTTACAGCTCTAGTCTATGGCAAACAAAACAGAAGGCTACGATTGTCATTTCCTAGGTTGCTGCAAAGTGAGGGGTGGCTGCAAAATGAGGGGCGGCTGCAAAGTGAGGGTGGCTGCATTAGATTTTCAAAGCCTTTGAAGCCTTAACAACTTGATGTTGTCATTAAAACACTTTTGGGTAATGCAACTCAAATTCTCATCCAGGGTTTACAACCTCAAAAAATATTGGACTTGAACAGCACATCTTTGCTCCATAGGTGAGCGAGCTGAATTCACCATAAACCAAGCGCGCATCTGTTCTCATGCATCAAAACCCTCCCACATCCCCAATACCCACCCAGGATCCGCGCCCTCAAACAAGTATGGGTGGTTGCAGCACTTCCTCAGCTCCATGCACAGATTCTTCAGCGCAGTTGCAGGGTTCCCGGCCCTGCGCTGCAGCTGGCTCAACTCTCCGTTGCTGCTGCCCGCAAGCAGTGGGTAGTGGCGCGCCAGCAGTGACTTGTAAAATTCTCTCTGCAAGTGGTGGCGGATCATAAGTGCATACTGTCCATAACACAAAATGACATTATTTATACATCGATATGTGCTCCTCTCCATGGCAAAAGCGAGGCAAGGGGATGCCTGCAGGGCTGTGAGCCCCTCGACTAGAAATTCCAAAAGAAAACAAAGTAGTTGAAGATACACCTGGCGCCAGCAGTGGCCAGAGCTCCAGGTCCTGGCAGCCTCATTTCTCGAGCATCATTCATCATCAGGTCGAGGTTCAAGCATCATTCATCATCAGGTCCTGGCAGCCTCATTTTTCCAAGCCATGCCTTGTTTTGGTAACTTTGAGCAAGGATCTATCAGAGAGCGCACTCTCCTGGCAGTACACACGTTCTACAATCCGAGATTATCAACATCTTGGGCCCTTAGCTGCTTGCAAGCTGTCACTAGAGAGCAATTTTTGGGACTCGGTGATCTTGGGAAGCTGCTGCTCACTTGCTCGGAATCACATGCTTTACTTGACTTGCTGACCCAGCTAAAGTGAGCATCATAACCACTGCAGAAAGCATATTCAGGAGTGTGAGCGATGCTTCTGTATCCCTGTAAAGCATATTTTAAGCAATTTTGAAGAGTTCCTGTTTTAACAAAGAAAACATTTACACCAAAAGCACATGTGACGTACCTGCAAATTGAGGGATGGTGGACAAGTTACCCTCCACCTTGTGGAAACAATTGTATAATGAAGCTCAGATAGAGGCAAGCCTCATTCCATTCCTGGATTTACCTCATTTTCACCTCTGCTATGGCGTGATGTTACGTTTGGTTAACAAAATGGGTACTGTACCATCTCATAAACCATTACCATTAGGCTGAAAAGAAACCCAGCACATCAAACACATTGCTTGCCTGCATAGGCGACAGCTCCACCCTCACAATCTGCTCCTGCTTGGGAGGCAGCTTGCGCAGCACATCCTTCTTGAGCCGCCTCAGCAGGTGCGGTGCCAGTAGGGCATGCAGCCTGGAAACCTGCGCATGTGAGTTGACCATCACCACCAGCCATCAATGTGACAAGGTCTAGCACATGGTGCCCAGTGCAGGCTTCTGCAACCGGCGCAAAATGCAGGCACCTGCACATGTGATGCAGTGCAGGCTTCCGCAACCGGCACTTAATGCAGGCACCTGCACATGTGATGCGGTCACCACGCCAGTCAACTGTGCAGCACTTGCTTTGAATCCACTCAGGTGCCACCAGAAGATGGTTGCGGGAGCCTTAAACTGCGGGAGCCTATGCATGGCTTGAAATTAAACCATCAAGTTCATGTTGTGGCAGGCATGGAAGGAGGATCGAATGCGCGTGCGCATGCACACACACACATACACACATATACACACATGCACACACGCACGCACGCACACATTCGCACAAGCTGCTCAGTGTCTGCTGTCACTATAAAGTCAGAGGCAAGTGTGCTGCCAATTTCCTCAGCATACAGTAGCCATGAAGGATCATATTCAAGTGTGAACATGGCAGTTTCTTGCATCTGCTAGTCTATGCCTCATTTGCCCTCAGAGCCACCCACCTTCTGCTCCTCCCCAAGGTCCTCAAGCTGCGCCTTAAAGCCTTCCACAGATGCAAACTTAATTGGATCCAAAAAGTGCATCAGTGTGAAGAGCTCGGCAAGATTGTTTTGCAGGGGCGTGCCGGACAGAAGCAATCGGAAGTTGGCCCTGAATGTATTGATAAGCAAACATGAAAGTAAAGATGTAGTGCACGGTCATGCACAAAGGTAAAGGTTGACGCAGGTGTGGATAAGCAGAAATGGCTTGGAAAAACAGATTTAGAGCCGAAAAAGCAGTGATTAGACAAGAGAGGTGAAGCTACATTGGTAAAGTGCATTGCCATTTAATTGTTCTGTACCAATGCCAAACCGTGTGTTCAAAAAGGGAAAACCCTCTCTAGGTTATTAATCAAGGTGAACCTGGCCCACTCTGATAAAATAGGCTTCTACCAAAACATGGGATGCATTTCATTTCCACAGAGCACACGCATTACCAGTTTTCAACCTAATAATAGGGACCTCAAATAACCTTTAAGGCAACCAGGACCCAATTTTCAGGGCACCCTGTAGTCTTCAAAGCAACCAGAACCTAAGTGGCGCTTTGGCCATGCAATTCAGTCACAAAACAATCAAGTGCTCGGATCATGGGGCTCTGCCTGGCAAAGCAGTTTAAGAGCAAAAGGACAAGTTGAAATGTTAAATTATGATAATAAGGGATCTAAGGTATAGCACCTACACAAGATCCATAGGACCTACTTGAAAGCTTGTAGCTCTTGGAACAACTTGGACTCCTTTTTCTTCAGTCGATGACCCTGATGAATAGCAAACACAGGATTCAATTTGGCGTGGCTGCTAAAATCCTGTATTACCTAAACCAAGAATCATTGTCAAGAATTGGCTGCTGGCATTTCTAGCCTGCTAGAGCAAGAATACTGCACTCTCAAAAAGTTTGAAATGCAGACCAAATGCTATTTGGGCTTTTTTGTTGCCTCCTAAAATAGCACCTGCAAGAGGGCCTGAGCACATGGGTAAACTTTCTTCTTTGTTGGCCTTGTATCTGCACGCTCACCTCGTCCACAATCAGGGCTTCCCACTCAACACTTTTCAGCGTGCTGGCCTCTGCTAGAAGTATCTCATAGCTGTATGGTTAGAGAGAAAGGGATTGCAATTAGTGAGGAAAAATGTCCTTGGAGATGAGACATAAACGGCATACGCTTCAGTTAAAAACCAACATCATGAGTCTGAAAGCTGGCTGTTAGGGTGACCTGATTGAATTCGCCCACTCCCATGTAACTGTGTTTTTGCTTTCTGACCTGTCAGCAATGATCACAACTACACGGAACAAAGCAAGTTGTCAGCGACAGACACTTATCAAAGGGCCTCAGGCAAAATAAGTACACTGCCTGTTTATGCAGCACGGCATCGTGAAAACAGTGCAACTAGGTGAATGTCCATGTTCTGTGCTGTCCTGTTCTGTGGAATAAGGTATTTGGCAGGAAGGTCACCTACGTGCATCTATACAACAGGACATTACACTCATGCGCACTTGCAGGCTGTCACCTTGCCAGGTGTTACCCTGACACCCCTGTTGGCCATGCCACCTTATTATCAGCACATGACACTTCAAGCGCTCTTGAAGAAGGTAAACCTCTTTGGAGCCCCTTCCCATAATCAATGCATGTGAATGCCACCATTAAAACCACAGGGTTGATAATTTTCCAGCACTTCTAACACGTCATGCGCTCTTGAAGCAGGTAATTGTTTTCGGAGCCCACAATCAATGCATGTGAATGCCACCATCATAACCACAAGGTTGAGCATTTTGCCTGCAGCACGTAACACTTCACGCGCTCTTGAAGAGGGTCAACCCTCTTTGAAAACCCTTCACCATACTCAACGCTTGTGAGTGCCACCACCACAATCAGAATATTGAGCACCTTGTCAGCAGTACATTGAACTTCACGCGCTCTTGCAGGCTACCCTTGTCCAGGAACCTTCTCCCCAGAGGAGCAGGTGTGAACAGCTCGTGGCCGAGGATGATCTACAGGGGTATATTTCACATAGACATAGCAAAGAATGAAGAACGGCACGGAGATGAGAAGCAATTGATGAGGACAAATGGTGTGAAGGTTACACAGTCGAGGGTTAGCAGTATGAGAACAGCAGATGCATAAATAGCTGGCGATTGAGGAATATCTTCAGGGAGGCATAGCACTGAACACACCAGATGAAAGGGCACACGCTCCACCTCATCGTGCAAAATTTGGAAGGCGGGCTCCCTCAGCCTGTATATCTTATACTGCTGAATTTGGAAGGCAAGCCCCCTCATCCGTTACCATTTAGAAGCCAGACCCTTGGTAAAGCATTTCAGGCGGGCGACCGGGCATCTGGCAAAAGAATTACCAACCCTTTCTGTCCTGCAGGTCAAACCTAGCGTGCCTCAGCAGATCCATTCAGTGTTTCCATAAAGAAGGCTTACGCTTAAGCATTGAGAAAAAATATCAGCTCTTTCTGCCCTACAAGTCACACCTTGCGTGCCCCAGCAGTTCCACTCAGTGTTTTCATGAAGAAGGCTTGCGCTTGAGCACTGAGAAAAATATCAGCTCTTTTTGCCCTACAAGTCACACCTTGCGTGCCTCAGCAGATCCATTCAGAGTTGCCATGAAGAAGGCTTACGCTTAAGCATTGAGAAAAAATATCAGCTCTTTCTGCCCTACAAGTCACACCTTGCGTGCCTCAGCAGATCCATTCAGAGTTGCCATGAAGAAGGCTTACGCTTAAGCATTGAGAAAAAATATCAGCTCTTTCTGCCCTACAAGTCACACCTTGCGTGCCTCAGCAGATCCATTCAGAGTTGCCATGAAGAAGGCTTGCGCTTGAGCACTGAGAAAAAATATCAGCTCTTTCTGCCCTACAAGTCACACCTTGCGTGCTTCAGCAGATCCATTCAGAGTTTCCATGAAGGAGGCTTGTGCTTGAGCACTGAGAAAAAGAATCAGCTCTTTCTGCCCTACAAGTCACACCTTGCGTGCCTCAGCAGATCCACTCAGTGTTTTCATGAAGGAGGCTTGCGCTTGAGCACTGAGAAAAAATATCAGCTCTTTCTGCCCTACAAGTCACACCTTGCGTGCCTCAGCAGGTCCACTCAGTGTTTTCATGAAGGAGACTTGTGCTTGAGTACTGAGAAAAAATATCAGCTCTTTCTGCCCTACAAGTCACACCTTGCGTGCCTCAGCAGATCCATTTAATGTGACCACATTGAAAGCAGGCGCCCATGTTGCCAGCTCACGCTCCCAATTGGGCAACGTGGACAGCGGCACCACAACCAGGTGGGGGCGTGGGCAAGCTTGCTCCTCATAAAGGGAGACGAGCAGCGCCACAGCTTGCACGGTTTTGCCAAGGCCCATCTGGACATAGCAACAGACGTGACACAGGGTTTACACACACAAAAACTATAACGCGGCTTGGATAGAAGTTGCATCGGCCAGCAGTTACAGCTTGGTTGGTCTTACACAGGCCCGCCTGGAGAATGCAACAGATAGGACGCAGATCACTAAGCACAGATAATTGTGCAGCAAGGCAAGGATACAAATTGCAGGGCAATAAGCCAATGTTCATGGGCATTCTTGTGGCTATTTTTGGTATCACCATAGCCAGCCCAGATCGCTTGTAGATTCACAAACGAATATTGAGGCAAAAATATTGTGCAGGTAAAAAAGGGGCAGAGCGAGCGTCAGTGCAACGTCATGGGCAGCTATCCTGCAACAGTGAGGGAGGCAGGAGCTGCAGTGCTTTTTGGGATGGATTGCACGAATGGCCTTGCAAATGGAGGCAATGAGCTTCCGTGCTTTTGCATTGGATTGCACAAGTGGCCTTACAAATTGCCATGCAGCCTTGTTGGGGCAGATGGATGCAGACCAGACCATCTTAAGGCTCCCGTTTGCATACGAGGAAGAGGTTTTGGGGAAAAGTAGCATACCAAGTGTGGGCCCAAACGTGATCAACTCCACCCAAAAAATTGAAGATGTCGATGAGAGCTTATAATGCTCAAGTCAGCACCTTTCCAGCCACTAGGGACCCTTAAGATATTCAAACTTATATCTACTTACATCCAAAAAGTCCCCAAAGCAAGGGTGTACATGCTTAGGGCGGTTAGCTGCACAGAGCCCATTACCAAGCACTGCATTCTCCTGGCAGACAACTACAGGCTGGCAACAGCCTTTTTTAACCAACCACCACATTCTCCTGGCAACCTGGCAGAAGACTACAGGCTGGTACACCTCATTTGAACATTTGAACACTACAACATCATATAGTGATCACAACACACACACACGCACACACATGCAAGCACCATGCTCTCTGTGGAGGCCCACGAATGTCACAGCAAAGTCGCGCACCTCACTCATGAGCACTTAAATCTCCTTGTACACTGATTCAGGCCAAGGCAAACAACGCACCTCATCCGCAAGCACCACATTTTCCTTGGAGGCCCACTTGTGGAACAGCCAGTTCAGGCCTTCAAGCTGGTACGGATGCAGGTCGCCACACTTTGCCAGCCAGTGGGGTGTTGCAGTGAAGCGCCGCGTGCCCTCGCCAACGCCTGTGGCAGCCTTGGCTTGTGGCTCTTGCTGCTGCTGGTGCGCTTGCTGCCTCCCTGCCTGCTGCCCTTGCTGCTGTGCATGTTGCCCCTCTGCCTGCTGCTCGTGTGGATGCTCTTGACGCAGCTCTGCCTGCTGCCCTTGCTGCTGCGCATGCTGCCCCTCTGCCTGCTGCCCTTGTTGCTGCTCTTGCTGCTGCTGATGCAGCGTTGTGGAGGCACGTACACGCTCCGTTGCCTTGGCTTGTGCCATGGCTACCCTGTGCTGAGCCGCAGCTTGCTGCAAGGGGACGCAGCGCGCCCTATAGGCTGCCAGCTCGCTGCCAAATTCAGCCACCAGGTCTTTCTCAGCCTCCCAGCTGCAGAGCACATCAGGTTGAAGCATCAGGTTGGGGTTTGTCGCCCAGCGATGAGTGGAAGGCACAGTGCATGCTTGGGGCAGATCATAGGTGGGCGAACGTATTGGAGGGGATGCTGTGATGGCGAGGGGCAAACGCAGGGCAAGGAGGACAATGGCTACCAAGCAAAACAATTCCTGAGACCACCTACGCGCGCTAGCTGCATCCATTTCACAAGCATCCTGCAAACAGCACACACAGGCAGGAGCCCAACCTCCACTGCTCAACTCCAGGCACCACGGCCACTCCTGCACTGCTGCTGCACAACTGCTGCACTTCTGCAGTGCTGCTGCACAAAAAACGACTGCACTGCCGCTGGACAACTACGGCACAACTACTGCACTCACCTCCACTGCTGAGCTCCAGGCACCATGGCCACCCCTGCACCGCTGCCACGCTGCTACTACACTATCACTGCACCGCTCCTGCATTGCTCACTACACTTCTACTGCACTACTGCTGCACGCACCTGCAGTGCTCGTACCCCAGCTGCTTCCATTTCACCAGCACCATGCTTTGCCCTCCCTTGCCATCACAGGCCTCTTGTGATGGGGCTGCCGATGACAGCTGCCCTGTGTCTGCCACAATGCGGTCCACAAGTAACCACTGCGGGTTCACGCCATGCTGCAGCTCCACTGCAGTCAGAGCATAAAAAGGCAATAGGGACAACAAACGATGCTTAGTAAGGATGGCAGAGAATACTGCCCTGAGAATGCTGCCACAATGCGGTCCTCAAGCAACTTAGGGGTTTGATCGGTCGTTGAAACTCCCGAGGCAAAGAGCAGGTGCCAAAATGGTTTGGGGTTCGGAGTTATAAGGTTCTGGTAGATAGACTTCTATTGGTTGGTACCTAATCTTAGAGGCAGAAGGCAGATTGCAAACATCTCGGGCAGAGCCACGAGAGCAGGTTGGCTATCTGCTTTGTCAAAGCGCATGGAGGTAAGCCCGTACTCTAGATTGGATTAGGCTAGCAGTCAATCATTTTGACTGGAGGCCTTCTTTGCTTCTGTAAGCTGTACTCAAGACTCTGCCACAACTTCAACTATCTTGACTGGAGGCCTTCTTTGCTCCTGTAACCAGTACTCAAGACTCTGCCACAGCTTCAACCATTTTGACTGGAGGCCTTCTTTGCTCCTGTAACCTGTACTCCAGACTCTGCCACAACTTCAACCATGTTGACTGGAGGCCTTCTTTGCTTCTGTAACCTGTAACCTGATCTGCACTCAAGGGTCAGCCACAACTTCCACAGAAGGATGTGGGTGACCTCCAAGGAAGGCCTGCGGATTGGTACTCAAACACCTCAGACAGGGGATGTTAAAGTCAGTGAACTGAAACAAAGGGAACCTCAGACAGGGGATGTTAAAGTCAGTGAACTGAAACAAAGGGAAAAGCCCTCCACAGCCTTGCCCTTGCAAGACATGACAATCAAACAAAAGCAGCAGGCATCAGGTTTTTGACTTAGGTGCCTACCTTGAGCTGAAACAGAGCGTGCCCTCTTTGCTTCTGCAACGCCACCACATGAAATATCCCTCTTTGCTTCTGCAACGCTACCACATGAAAAATCCCTCTTTGCATCTGCAACGCTACCACATGAAAAGTGTGCCTTAACTGTGGGCCCTTTGAGCCTTGGACGTGACCAACACTATCATCAGCCTGCTGCACTTCACATCCACCTGAATGACTCCAACTCAACTCCACACAACCCAGGCCAGGCATCTTGAACATTTACCTAAGGGGCATCCAACTCCACCCCAATGCATCATTTAAAAATCTTACCTCAATCTAACTCCACCCAACCCAGGCCAGGCATCTTGAACATTTACCTAAGGGGCATCCAACTCCACCCCAATGCATCATTTTAAGATCTCACCTCCCTCTTCCTCTTCCTCAAAGGCTCCCCTAGTCTGCATCTGACGCTGCTGCCGGAAGCGTTGCAGCCGTTGGCGTAAAATGTGCAGCTGCTTTGCAACTTCCTGCATGTATCCAGACAAAGAAATCACACCAGGTCTATCTGGACTCAGTGCTCCCTGCCAAGATGATACAGCTGTTCTTCTGCATGAGATATACGACATGGGTTGCATCCTCCAGTACCAAGAAAACAACTACATAAGGTCTTTCCCAAGGAGTTCTGCAAAGTTCCAGTGGGTAAAGTGCGACTTCAATCCTGTTTTCCTGGAAGGAAGACACACGGTGGCAAAAACATTTATTCCTCATGACCGTTTTTATTATAACACACGATGTGATCCGCCTGTTGATGTTGAGACAAGGAGGTGCACAAAATCATCGGTTGAACCTCTGCCCTCATGTTTCATGAATTCTGATACAAAGAGGTGCACAAGAACGTTGGTTGGATCTCTGCCCTCATGTTCCATGGATGTTGCCTTCATGTGTGATGCCTTTTTTTTCTTAAATGCTAGAATCAAGAGGTGCACAGAATCATTGGTAGGGTCTCTGCCCTCACATTTTATAATGTTGCCCTCATGTTTGATGCTCTCGCGTTCCGTGTATGCTGAAACCAACAGGTGTATAAGCACTTGCTGGGGTTTCTGCCCTCTTCCAATTTCAAGTCATGCTGTTTCCACAGCCTCCAAAGCAAGGTCGGCAGAGCGACAACAAGCCTCAGTAGCACCTAGGAGCAGAACTTCTTTAAAGAAAATAAGGAAATCAAGTTGCCAGGTGCATACCCTTGCACGCCTTAAACGTGCACAGGAACGCGCACACACACACACACACACACACACACACACACACACCTGCACTGTCGCCGCAGGCACCCATTGGGCGTGCCTGTAGCTCATGCTCCGCCACTTCACCAAGTACTCCTGCCGCCTGTGCTCCATCCCTTCTGCTTGCTGCTGCTGCACAGCAGCATCCTCTCTAGGTGCGCCTGCTTTACTCTGAGCACGCAGGGCGCGTACACGTGCCTGTGCCTGTGCCTGATGTCGCCTCAGTGTGTCCACCAGCTCCTCATTTAGGGGATGGGACATGGGCACCTGTCATTGGCAGGCAGTGCACCCGAGTCACACACACACAATTTATAAAGCCTGACGCACTCTCACTGTGTCCACTAGCTCCTCATTCAGAGGATGGGACGTGGGCACCTGTCATTGGCAGGCAGTGCAACAAAGTTACAACTTTAAAAGCCTGGCGCACTCTCACTGTGTCCGCCAGCTCCTCGTTCAGGGGATGGAGCATTGGCACCTGTCACTGGCAGATTGCGCAACAAAGCTGTGAGTGTGGAGAAGGTGGACAGGCTAAAACAGGAAAGCTTGTCGATCTGCAAGCCAGGGGTGTGCCCAAATCCATGCCCAGCACCTGCGTTCAAGTTTGCGGGGCTGCTGTGTCGTGACCTGCCAGGGCTGCTCTATTGAAGTTTGCCAAGGCTACTGGATTGAGGTCTGCCAGGGCTGCTCTGTTGAGGTTTACCAAGGCTACTGGGTTGAGGTTTGCCAGGGCTGATTTGTTCAGGTCTGCAAGGGCTGGTTTGTTCAGGTCTGCCAAGGCTACTGGGTTGAGGTTTGCCAGGGCTGATTTGTTCAGGTCTGCAAGGGCTGGTTTGTTCAGGTTTGCCAGGGCTGCTCTGTTGAGGTTTGCCAAGGCTACTGGGTTGAGGTTTGCCAGGGCTGATTTGTTCAGGTCTGCAAGGGCTGGTTTGTTCAGGTCCGCCAGGGCTGGTTTGTTCAGGTCTGCAAGTCTCGCAGTGCACCATTTGAGCCTGCCCTCCTAGGCGGGGACTGCTTCACAAACCTTCCCCAACCCCTCTGATCTGCTGCTTGCCCCCCCTAGCTGGTCGCCTGTGGGCAGCCTGTGGTTGCACATACAGTACGCGGCCTTTTGGTGGGCGCAGCCTCTTCTGTTCTTTTCGTGTTGTGCATCATGTGGCATCACATCTGGGCACAAATGGGCTGCCTGTGGCTGCACACACGGCACAGGCCCTGCCAACATTTGGGCCACCCATAGCTCATGGCCCCTTATGTGATATTTGAAATGGCAGGCTTTGGAGAAGACAAGGTTCCAAATCCAAGCATCAACACCCCCCTCTGCCACTGGTAGGAGCTCCTGGCCACCACATCTGTTGCCGAGTGCCTGAAACGCTGTGATTGGGCCTCATGCTTTGTTTTTGCTCCCTGGATCATATTGGTCTGGAAGCCAGCACTTTTGTTGCTTCAGCTACGATGCCCTCAAAGGCAGGAACAGCTGCGCAAAACTGCACCTCCCCTTTCAGACCACCCAGCGGGCGTGTGCTGACATGCACACCAACAGCGTTGGACCTCTTTGAACGAAAGTGCATTCACAACTACATGGCTCTTGTAAGTGGTCGAAAACTCCAACCAGTCATCCTAGAGCTAGCACCTTGCACGCATCCCAGCACTTAGCACCCAGCATGCACCCTTTTCAGTGGCTATTAACAGCCCCAAACAGCCCATTTCTAGAGCACACACCTCTCGCACGTCCAGGAAGCGCTCCACATCATCCCGCAGTTGCTGCTGTGTGTGCTGGTCATCCCAGACCCCTCTCTTGCTCCCACTTTGTCGACCACGACCTCTACCCCTGCCGGGTGCCTTGGCGCCATGCCCACCCCTGCTAGGAGTGAGCTTGCCCCGTCCACGGCCGCCCCTTCTTGCTGAGCCCTTCCTCTTAGGAGAAAGGAACTCCTCACTGCGACCATGGAAGGCAGGGTATGGCCCAAACCCTGAGCTTTTTGCATTTTGGGTGGTCCGATACATAAAAGATTTTCTCTGCCAGCCCTCTTCCCTTGTGCTGCAGAGGGAAACCAAATGCTGCTTGGTTCAGCAAACTCATTCACAACAACATGATGGTTTTGTACATTCCTGTTTTAGACTAAGCACAGGAAGGATGAGTACGCATTAACCAGACTAGTGCACTACTGTGCTGGCCATTTCCCCCAAAATGAAGTTGGCAAGCAAGCCTTAACATTACTGGAGTTGCTGGACATAGACAACCAAGTTGCTGGACATAGGAGACCAACCGATTCTGGTTCACATGCACAACAGTACTTGACAATTGAGTGTGGACAAACATGAGCATGCATGGGATCTAATCCTTGCTGCCTTTGCAGCCAAAACGTTCATTTGTGGTGCAAAGTATTTGGCCACAATCCATTCTCCTTGAGCCAAAGGAAAAAGAATGAGGTGCTAAGACTGCACACAGAGGCTTTACTTGGAGGCAATACTGGAGTGGCGAGGTGCCTCCTTGAAAACAGCCCTTTTGCTCATAACTAGGTTGCACGGGTCCATCCTTATTCAACCTAGCACAAAAAGCAAGGTAGCACCCCAAACAACCACAGCCTTCACCTGTGGAGGTACCAAGAGAAGTGTGGACACTTGCACATTGCAAACATTAAAAAAATGCATGTTCAAAACATTTACCTTCTAGCGCCTGAGCTGTGTTGAAGAAAACAGTTGCAAGGCAGGTTCCTAAGTGTAAATTCGACTTTTTGTCAAAAAGTCAGCCCATCGAGCAAAAAAGACAATCAAAGCAATCCAATGGGAAATTAGCACAGACAGCAAACTGAGAGAATACCTGAACAGGGCGCAAACCCATTTTTTGCCAAATCTAGCAGGGCCCAGGCAACACCAGACTTGCAAATCACGTCCAGATGCCGCCACCCACATGCCCCCGCCCTTTGAGCCCATCTGGCTTGGCAATGCCCTTTTGTCTTGAACTTCCTGCACCTACCCATGACTGCTGCTGCTGCTGGGTTGTCCGTCCTCACTGAGGCGCTCCTCTACAAGCTCCACACCCTGACTGCTTTCAGTGCTCACTCTCTCCACCTCACTCCCCCCAGCAAAGTCCTCGTCCATGCTGTCATCGCTGCTGGTACTACTGCTGCTCTTGTCGCTGCCACTTGGCGCACGTAAACCAACTGTCCAGCGGTATTTCTTCCGCTTTCTGCCCGTGCAGGGTGTCTTGACGCCGGAGCCTTCTGTGAAGGTGGGAAGCATTGGATGCAAAGGGCTATAGAGGAGCTGATAGAGCAGCGGAGTCAAAATTAAAGCTAGTTCCATTTGATTGCATCATGAGATGCGTGAGAAATGGTGTAATCCAGCAAAATACAAAAAGGAAAATATCTAGACGTGCAGAACCAGTTTCAGAAGTCGGTATTGCGTCGGCTAATACATAAGCCCGACGAAAGCCAAGGGGCTGCAGAAGGAGGCGAGCGGCTCGGAAAACCAGTAAAAGGCACCAATAAAAACTTGGGAACCTCCTTTGCGGGGTCCAGGCTCAGAACCGTAGCAAAAAACAACGGCCATAGTGAGCCAAGAGAGCTGTGGCGCCGTGCACGAGCAGAAAAGGGAAGAGTGGGTCATGTTCAAGAGAGTCAAAGGAAATCATGATGGAGGAAGAACTGATGATTGAGAGAAAGTTGAAGCCTGGGGCAAGTTGAAGAGAAACTGGATATACAAAAAGATGGAGGAGAGAGACCAGAGAACAGGCGAAAAGGTCATACACCTCACTTCCTGCAACCTCTAAGAACTAAGATTCTTACGCAGGATGCATATAACTCCGTGATTCTGTTTACTAGGAAAACAAAAACAGCTGAACAGGCCATTGATGACAAGGCTTCTTTAAAAAACAAAAGTTGCACCTACAAACTTTGTTGTGAATTTGTTGTTTTAAAGCGGGCTTGCCTGCTTAAAACTTTGATCGTGATAAGGAACAGGGATGGATCATTCGTGGGCTTGGGTGATGCCATTCGTGTTTACACGTGTGAAATTTGAATGTTCACGTTAATACACGGATTAAAAGGCCAATTTTGGAGGGAGGGTTTTCAGGTGGTAGTGACCTTGGGTGGCTTTTAATTACTCCTTAACTACCCCCCTTGCAAGACTGACTTCCCCCTCTCAAGGTCATGAACATTGAATTATGCCAGGATAGAAGGGTCCTGAGCAAAATATGTTTTTTTTGGCTCAGCCTGAAGGCACAGAGGAGTTTAGAAAGGTGGAAAATGAGGGAGAAACGGGCAGAAAATCACGAATGTAAGCACCTATTTTAAGATGACATTTTTTTTCTGTTCACGATTCTTGGCCAATTTTCAGAGTTGGACAACTCCCCTATATTGCTGAATATGCTTTTCCCAGTTTTCATTATCAAATCTAAGTTAGATTTAGCATGGTTAGATAATCTAACAATGCCATTAATTACTATCTTAAAAATCATTACTTCCACCCAAAAATGATTAAAAAAAAACAAAGGACCCTAGATCACTCTTTTGGCTTCAGATCACCCAAAATGGCCTAGTGCTCCACCCTGGGACCCATTCTCACTCGCAAAATATGTTTTCCGAATCCCCATGTGATATGCTTACATCTTGCATTTTTTTAAAAAGGAAAGAAGGAGGTCAAAAGTTGACCTTGTTGGCACCCTGTTTGCTGGGATTTTCGAAGGTAAACGACTGAAACTCTGTATCTGACCAACTACTGGGAATTTTTACTCCTTTCTATTGCAATGATAATAATTTGGTTCAAGAATTCCAAATCACTTAAATCACACATTATAATGAAATAGGTGGTCTGAAATGGAGATAAGGTGGTCAAAAAGTAGGGTTCACGCCGCGGCTAATTAAACATATGGGCCGAAACCTTTACCGGCCAAGCTCTAGCGCTGCAGAAAGCTTGGAAAACAGGCTACATTTTGCAACCAAGCATGTCCGGCCAAGAATTTAGCCCACCTTTGCTGGGCCATGTGAATAATGCTGATTTTGGGTGGGAGTTTTCCAGCTATGCAATTTTTGCCATTATTTTAGATTTGCGTTTCACAAATGACCCAACCCTGATAAGAAATTCAAAAAAATCAAACGATCATAATGATTCTTGCCAATAGGAAGGACTGCAACAAACACTAAGGACAGTACAAGCCATGTGCACATGTGTGTGTGCATGCGTGCGCGTTCGAATACCAGCACTCAAACCCAACTCACAGGATTTAGGTATAAAAATCACACAGGCAAATGAAACCCTTCAAATTGGACAAGGCCACCCCCTTGCACACTTGTAAGCAAATCTACTTTTCATATCTACATTACGAGGACTTTCTTCCTATGTCCAGTTCAAAGGCTGGTACAAGTTTTTACCGTAAAACTACTGCCTTGTTTGATCGTGGTTGCAAATGCTGTTTGAGCATGCTTCAACAGCGACCAACCGGCCAGAGTTTTGGGGCAAGGCTTGACTGTTTTTGATTAACCTCATTGCCAGATGGGGCTACAGAAGGAGCAGAGGCAGAAAGGGGAGAGATGTTCAGGGGGTTAAGGGGTCGCACTCAAAATGGCAGGTGCTCCTGGAATCGGGGTGTAATTTACCTTGCTGAGGCCTGCTAGTGAGCCAGCTTGTGAGGACAGCGAGGCAGCCCTGTCAACCAATGAGACTTCAAGAGAGCAGGAGTATTGGGTGGGAGGATCACAGAGGAGGGGCATGTATTGACAGGAGTGTTCAAGCATGATGGCTTGCCTTGCAGCGATTTTTACAACAGTGCAGCAACTTGGCTCCCAAACAGCTCTCAAAACCAGTGAGAGTTAAAAAAAGAAATAATAAACCAATTTGAATTAATTTAGTGAATGCTTTAGAGATCCTGTAAAATTCAAAGGTTGTTATTCAAAGGAACTGCTTTCTGGAATTCACGACTTGGAACGCAGCGTTGCTGAGCTCAACGAAAATAGTCCAAACCTAGGTATCAAATACAATTAAATTGCTCAAATTGGCAGCGATGCATGCGAACTCGGGGCAAGGGAAGCAGCTGTGTCGAGGCACTTGGTTGAATTTAACCCAAAGACTTGGTTGCCATCGGAAGGATGGCTAACTTGTCCGTAATTTGGGGCTGTGACATAATTTTTTGGCGAATCCAGCGTACAAGATTAATTGCATGCAAAAGAAAGAAACTGTTCACTGTTTTCAAACCTCTCTGCTCATTACACTTGCTCACAAATATGTTTCTTTCATAAGAATATTTTTGCCATTCAGCCAGCATAATGGGATCCTGAATGAATAGAAACCTTATCCTTATAGAGCCCCTTAATTCTCATTTCTATGTACTTTATTGACCATAAACAAGCATACACCAAGTTGATCTGAGTATGCACACTTTTATTGGCACCTTGCACCTCACTCATGACAGTCCTACACACACAATCTGCATTATACCAGCATGCTCCCCACCTTTTGCAGCTTGTTTGTTGGCACTTGAAACTCCCCTGGCCTTTTTCTGAGGTCTGCCCTCATCCTCACCAGCTCCTTGCTTGCCTCCCTGGCCTGTTGCATCTCTTCCCTGTTAAAAAAAGGATATGAATCCGGGTCGCCTCTGTAATTACGCTCCTCGCATTGGCCGTGTGCATGCAACCTGCCATATATGCCCC
>OU611763.1:2582119-2672119 GCA_914767535.2 Dunaliella primolecta | reverse complement strand
CCATGGGGAGGCAATTTTCAGACAAAAGCATCTGTCATGCATCCACAGCCTGCATTCTTGACGAATATATACATATGTGTATTTATGTTTATACCTATATTTCACACTAATATATATACCGTACGTCCACGACCAGTTCGAATGGTCCCTTTCAGAAAGTTAATAAAAATTTCGAACCTAGTTCGAATGGAGGTCCCACAATTAATGATTTCATTCAAATGGGGTTCGAAAGGCTTCTTACTGGCATTAATTTCTTAGTTCGAATGCCCAATTCGAATCCATGCTGCTGCTGCTGCTGCTGCTGCCTCTGCTGCTGATGGTGATGCTGATGGAAGCTTTGCTGCCGGACTGTTGCTGCTGCTGGAGGGGACTGGAGGAGCTCTGTTGGAGGGGGCAAGAGAGGCTTGGGCGTATTTTTGCTCCCTGAGAAGAACACGCCTCACCATCAGCATCCAACCCTAAACAATCCACAAGCTGTCACTGCCGTACAGTGAGCCCATGCACTAACACTGGAGCCCATGCATGCAACATCAACCGAGCTGTCACCTGGAGGACGCCCCACAGGGTTCTGCTGTACTGGCTGCCCCTTCTTGGATGCCTGGGCCATGGCAAGCTTGTTTTGGGTCGCTAAGAGCTGCTGGGTGGGAGATACAGGCTTAAGCCACCTAGTTAGGGGGTTGGAGCTTGAGCTGGGGGCCTGGGAGGCCATTTTCCGCACAAGCCCTTTTGAGCCCCAGAATCAATTAATTTCCAATTCGAATAAGGTTCGAACGCCCTGTCAATAATAAATTAAAATTCGAATTTTGGCTCCAAAATTAATTGATTTTCGAACTGGTTGTGGATGTACGGTATATGTATTCCACAAATTCCAACGAAGAAATGCTTAGCATTTCTTGCCCTTCCTTCTCCTAGCTGCTGCATCTGCTCGCCTGCCCCCCCCAAAAAACACACATACACACACATGCACATGCTTAGGCATGCATGTATGCAAGGCTGCATCCTTGAGTACATGGCACTTGCTCTGATCGATTGCTTGCACAGGGAAGTACGAGATCAGCAGCGTGCAGCGTCCGCTCTAGCCACCATGCAGCAAAGAAACGCAGCACGCATTGATGCGCGGGTGTACATGGCACAGGTGAAGGATTTAACAGTGTACATGGCATGTGTACATGGCATGTGTACGTGGCATGTGTACATGGCGCAGGTGAGGGATTTATCACAGCGCTCCAATTTAGACCTTGTACATGTCATTTGATGATTGGATGGACTTCAATGACCTGGCTGCAAAAACAAGGTTCATAGAGGGATTGATCCACCAGCCAGATAATTTGGCTGCTCAGCTGGCTGCAAATATGAAGCTGCGCATAATTCCTGACTGTGCTCAGTGGAGCCTTGGCTTATAGACTGAACCCCAACATCATTGCTTTGGTAGGTCATTTCAATGGGACCAGCTTTCAGGGGCGGCAGAGCGGCGACACTGTACTCAACCAAAAGCCATTCTTAGTTAGCAAACAACTGCAGCTTGCTTGCCTTTCAAGATATTTTGGTAGGCACTGAGTGCTAACTTCATAGCAATTGAGCCTTTTGGTTGCGCATGGCCTGATGCTAGGTACGCTACAACAAAGACCTCTGCAGTGAGACGTGCAGGTGAACAGAACTGGACCATGTGTCACTTTGGTTTGTGGGCAGCAAGGCAACGGCTCCATCTACGTGTACCTAGCAATACCCTGGGCTTTCTGCCACCCACCTGCACATCACCACGCCATGCTGCACAGCATCATTTCATGATCCAGACAAAAGGCTCAACACGCTTGAAATTGGCTTTGAGGTGCAGGTAGAGAGGCGGCGGCTGAACAATGCCCAAGCCCACCAGCTGCGCGTGCAAGTGGCTGATGAGCAGCGCGCCGCAAGGAAAGCTGGGGAGGAGGCAACAGCGGCTTTAGGGGACTGCATCATGGATTCGCAGAAAAATGTTGGGGCTCTGTACCATGCTTGGCAGGTTGGTTAGGTACAGGCAGTGCGTTGGATTGCTACTTGTTTGCTCTGCAAGTTGGGTTTTGGAAAGGTGGAGTGAGGCGCAGCGGAAATTTAGAGGCGCTGAAAGGAAAGCAGGGGGAGGTGGCGTTGCCAATTAACAAAGGCCTTTATTGTTGAATTTGGATGGCACTTACCTTTGCTGTCTGGCAGTCTGTGTTTGCATCCTACTGTGCCAACATGTGTGTGAACATGAGGCATGGGTAGTCTGTAAGAGGTCAGCTCATCTCAGAGAGCACTTTCTTTTGAGGTAGCATAATTAATGCGGGCCCTTTTTTCATGTAAAAGATGCAAACAGCATGCAAAGCGAATTTGAGCACTGGATGGAAGAACGCCGCAGGCGGAGTGTGTGTCAGGGATTATTCTCATGCCTTCCCCCTCATTGCAAGACCGCTTCAATCATGCTTGTGTTGCCAACATTCCTGCAGGCCAGGGACAGAGAGGCATGCGGAAAGCTCACCAGTGCAGAATTTGGGCAGGCCATGCATGCGCTGCATGTGCAGGTGGGATCAGAAACACAACATGTTTGGTGTTCCAAAAAGTGTTCCAAAACAAAAGACGGAGGGACATGCAAACAGCTCACCAGTGCAGAATTTGGGCAGGCCATGCATGTGCTACATGTGCAAGTGGGTCCAGGTACGCAAATTATTTGGTATCTCAAAAGAGATGGTGGAGGGGCATGCAAAAAGCTCGTCAGTCAAGAATGGAGGCAGGCAATGCATACGCTGCACGTGCAAGTGGGTCCAAGAATACAAGTTGTTTGTTTCAACAAAAGGTGTTGTTTGTGGTGCAGTAGGAAATTGCTATCCATGCTGTCCTCCATCGCTGTCGTTGATTGCTTTTGTGTGTTTGAAAGCAAATGGAAGCGTGCAAAAAATTGGAATGCTTGCTGGGGATCTCTTTGTCGTTGTTCACAAGATGTTGTGCTAATTACACAAGCTCATCCGCACAAGCCCATTCACACGTCTTTTGGTTTCTGCCTTGAGCTTTGTGAGTAGAGGTGCGGCATCTGTAACTGCAGGTTCCCCCCCAAGTGCTGACAGATCTGGTTCGAGGGCTGGCTGATGCTGCTGGCTTTGTCCCTTACCGGGAGCTTGCAAGGGCCATGGTCCGCCGGGTAAGTATGTTGAACAAAATAAATGTGTGTGTGCGCACGCAAGCGCGTGCATGAGTGTGTTGCACATGCGCTGTTCTCTCTTTTTTCACTGAAATGTGCTCTTTCAGTGATTTTCCTTTCAGTGTGTTTTTTGTGTTTTCTAGGTAATTATTGCATACAGATGTTACAAACATCCATGGGCATCTTCTGCTTTTTGTGCAAGCCCCCTTTCCCTGAATTGCAGATCTGGCTTGCTTTCTGTTATTTTCCAGACCCAAGAAAAGCAGCGGAGAGACTCTGTGAGGAGGCCTGCTTCTTCACTAGCAAAACAGCATTCACAGCAGCAGCAGCCACAGCAGCCATCTAACCATACACCACCCACAGCTGGAGCGGTGGTGAGCGCGCCAGAGCTCCTCCCTCAGCATGCCATCACCAAGTCCAGCACTCCTCTAGTAGCTCTGAGCAAACCTGTGCAACCTCCCTCTACCAGTACAGCCCCTGTTTCCTTAAGCCATCCATCCCCTGCTAGCACCTCACAACCTGCACAACCTGGAGCTACCAATGGCACCTCCCCTATTGCAGCTCAGACTGGACTTCCGCCAGGGGGAGTGCCTGCCTTGGTGGCAAGCCAGGATGCGCACACTGTGAAGCCTTGGATGTTTGAGTCTAAGGGATCTGCACAAAACGAGATGGACACACCTACAGAGCCAGCAGCGGTGCCAGCACCGGGGGGCTTGCCTAACCAGCATGCCAACAATCAAGCAGTAATGCCCATCGCACCTGTAACTCAGGCAGGAGGGAGTGACGTCCAAAGTCACCCGCAGGCATTTCAAGCAGGGCCTTCAGTGGAAGCTCCTGCTGGAGGAGAGAGCGCAGGAGCCATGCTCAATGCGACCAAGGCTCAGCCTCAGGACCAGCAACAGCACAAATTGCAGGCTGCGCAGCAACAGCGCAGTCCAGGGGGAGACGCAGTGGTGGCTGGCAAGGGACTCCTCCAACCTGGAGCAGGAGGGGTAGCAGCAAGCAGAGCCTCAGCAGAGGGAACAGCAGCAGCAGTATCAGCAACAGTAGCCCATGAGCAGGGCAGGGAGGACACAGAGCACCAGGCAGTGTCAAACCTTGTGCTTCTCCAGTGTCAGCAGGAAGATACTGCAGAGGGCTCCGCAATGGGCACTAGCAATCACCACAAAACAGCACTTGATCTTCAGGCTGTCCTGGCAAGGCCAAAGAGCTCACAGGTGGGACCCATGACACGGATTCGTGTGCCACCTCATCACACAGGTGCCAACCTGCCCAGCAGTGCGCTCTTTTTGTTCTGTGTACATGTGTCAGATGGTGGTCGTGTGCTCCGTCCAGTTCTCTGCCTGCAGCAGAAGAAGTGAGGTCCCTGCAGGCGAGTGGGAGAGTGACCTGTCCTTATTGCGGCTCCTGCAATGATGTCACCATCTGTTCCGTTCTTGGGACTCTTTGCAGACCTTCTTTGGCTTAGGTTTGCTCTCGCCCTTGTGTTGTTCCCAGACCTCTCTCACAGCAGACCTGCACTGGGATCCCTCGTGTCCTTTGCCTGCCTGCCTGCTTGCCTTTTGCCATGGCTGTCCCTCTCTCCAGCTGTTTTATCAGGGTGGCCACACAGGCCAGTTCTTGATCTGTGATGCTTGGTCTGTGCCCCCATGCAAGGCACTTGCCCCTCATGAGCCGGGGCAATACAACTGTAAGTTCCGTGCACATGACTGTTTTAGCTTTCGTGGGCTTGTCAGAGCACACAGTGTCTGAGCCCTATAGCTGGTAAAGTTCATGGGTTGTGGGTCTTTTTTTTCACATGCATGCCTGGGCTTAGCGGAAATATTGCTGCCTATGGGTCTGCAGATGTAGTTTCCACTGGAGCCGTGTCTGCTTGTTGTGCTATAGGAACGCACATGCAGATGATGCTTGCAAGTGACTGTGCATGTCTCTTTCTATGCATCTATTTATGTGCTTATTGTGTGCCTGCTCATGTATTGGCTCATGAGCATTAAAGTTCTCGCACATGCAGATGGTGCTAGCAAGTGACAGTGCATGTCTCTTTCTGTGCATCTGTTTATGTGCTTTATTGTATGCCTGCTCATGTATTGGCTCTTGAGCATTACTGTACCTGTTTATTCTCTAGTTTGCCGTGTGCTTTTAGTATGCATGACTTGTTCTGCAAGTCAGTCCCTGCTGCAAAGTCAGTTTGTGTTATTTTCCTTTTTGCCCTTAACAAAACATCTGTCCTACCTACCTTGCGCAGGGAGCACCAGCAGGAGGCATTGTTCAGCATGGTGCACCAAACACGTCACCTAGGAAATCTGTGCAAGCTTGGGCCACCAATAAAGCAAGCAATGAGGTACTTGAGGCTCTAAACTCCCACCCCTGATCTGATTCATTTCTCTAAGCTTTCATATTGCTTCTTTTTAAGGATTGCTTGATATTCAGCTTCTTTGCTTGCGCGCCAATGCAATCTAAAAATCTGCCTGAATTTCTTTTGGATCAGCCCGAGGTGTTCTCGCCTTTTTTGATTGAGCCCATGGTCTTGCACCCTGTATTACACTTTACCTGCAGGTACCTAGTATCAGTAGGCCTGCTTCAGCTTTGTGGCAAGGCAAATCTGATGATGCAGCTTTGGAGACTGCCAGGATTGAGGCGGCTTTGCAAGCTGGTATTGCGCCCCCAGGTGTACAAATTCTGGGGCCAGAGGGTGCCAAGTGAGTAGCCGTTCCTCATCACAGCGCACAATCCATTGATGCGCTTTTTCCGTGAAACTTTGTTGCTTTGGATTTCAAGAATGCGTGTGAACATGAGAAATACACTTCAATGAATGTGTCTGTTGCGTAAGTTCTGTGTCCAAGTGAGCGTTGCAAAAATCGTTCACATCATTAAAAAAAAGCTGCTTCTAGAGAAAACAAGTACTTGAGGCTTGCATGTATTTTGAGCCCTGGCTGTGAAGCCCAGCTTTAGGTACTCAAATTTGCAGTCTTTGCCATGTGATTTAGATTTGCAATAGCATTGATCATGTAAACCCGTTCCCCATTCCCAGGCAAGTCAGGGAATTGTTTTCTGAATCAGGGGAAATCTACAGGGATGCTCTTCACGTCCCTCTTTGAAACTTGCTCCTTAATCAGTGATGTACTTTTTTCCTGAAATTTAAACAGAATGCTGAAACAAGCAGGGAAGGGTCGCAAGCGATGTTGAAAAAGTGACAAAGCCGGTCTTTCCTGACAAAGAGGTGATTTTGTTTTGCAATGCTTGGGTCAAAAACAGGACATTCCTGCAGCAGACCATGTCTTATTCACGCATGCATGCATGCATGCAGAGTGCACACTAAACAAGCTGCTTCTGCCTGTCATTGCTTACATGCTCCCCTAAAAAAATCATCAACAGGCCATGCACCAAAAGCTCCTTTATCAACACATCAGGGCAGGGGTGCAGGTCCTGCTCAACATCTCATCAACACACTTTTATGATCTCACCTCTTAAATCGCTGTGCACATGATACCATCCTTAGAACATAAATGAAGTATCGCATTGTAAGTGGAATTATGGAAATCCGTTGGCTCAGCAGCAAGCTGGAATGGTCCGTAGGTGGACTGCAAAGTCCCCGGACCAAGCCAACCCTCAGCCCCAGATCCAGCAAGGGCACCTACTTAAGTACTGTGCAAACTTGGACTCAACCCCCGAATTTTTCATTAGCTTTGCAACCACACATTAACCATGCACCCAGAAAATAGTTATGTACACATTTGCACATCAACCACGCAGGGGCTTTCGCCCCACTTTGCCTCAAAGGAGTATAAGGGGCATCAATTTAAAGGTTCTTCACCCATCAATGCACAGTTAAACTTGTCTGGACCACGAAATTATGTCCACTTGCTCCCACCATGCCCGCTACACCCCCTGCCTTCCAACCATCCCCCTACCCTTCTTCACTCATTGTCACTGCTGCCCTCCCTGCTGCTCCCCTCCCCACTGCTGCTAGTGCTGTCTTTCTTGCTGCTGCTGCCACTGCTGCTGCTGCTGCCTCCATGGCAGCGAACTTGGCCCTTGCTTGCGCTGCGAGCTTGCCCTGCTGATGCTGCATGGTGCGGGTTGCTTTGGTGCAAAACCTGAGGATCAGCTAGCAAAGAAACAGCAGCTGTGAAGGGGACCGCTGCACAGATGGGGGGCGGGGCAGGGGGCGCTGCTGACCACTCAAACCTTGCTGTCCCAAGAACACTTAATTTCCACAACCGCGCCCCCTAAAAACAAATGGATATTTTTTGTGCACGCAGTCACCGCGCAGGGCATAAAACGTTATTTATGCACGGTGATTTAAAATTTGCACGGCATGCTGACAGAGTTAGTGTTGGCCAGCTGTGTCCAAGGGGCATGAGATGGCCTGGCCGGGAAATTTAAACAAAATGTTTGCGATCTTCGCTTGCAAACATTGCCCGCTGCACCCCAGGTCACCACTACTTTACCGCTTGACTTGGTAACAAGGCTTTCTTGGTAAGCTTGCAGAGGGGGTCGACTAGCCTGTACTGCCAGACCATTCTTCGCGTTTCTTACTCAGATCTGACCATGCTAAGCATTATTATTCCATGAAATATCATGTTCGCCAGAAAATGATGAAAATCGGAGAACCCGAGATGGCCCTCCCGGCCTCGAATCACCCCAAAAGGGCCCACAGCTCCACCATGGAACCGATCTTCACTCCTAAATAGACGTATACCCTACATGTTATATTCTAGCATGCTGCATGTCCACGAAAGAAAAAAAGGAAGTCAAGAATGGGCTGGGCCTTTTTGGCACCCCATGTGCTGGATCTTTCATAAGGGAACTGGCTGAAATCTTGCACCTGACCAACCACAGGGTTTTTCCACTCCATTTCTTTTGCGATGATAGTTTTATGATACAATGAATCACAAAATGACCCAATTTGGTGCAGTAGGTGGCCAGGAACAGAGATCAGGCTATAGGGTTGACGCCGTGATCAATTAAGAGTATGGGCCACAATCTTGGGCATTTAATTCATAGTGCAATCTACATTTTGAAACCTGAATTAAGTGTCCACGTTTTTGGCCCACATATGCTCTGCCTTGTACAACAAGTCTTGGGCCAATTAACCATGCATTCTAGAAGAAGAAAAAAACTGCTAGCATTACCATCTTGTACAGCTGGTTTATAGCCTGTTTGGCTTTGTAGAGGTGTAATTTTCCCTCATTGCAAAAAATGACGTACGTCTGTGCATGCTCCACTTGCAGGTACTTTACCTACAAAGGCCGAACATACTGGTTTGCTGGTAACGAGCCTGCCAGCAACTTTGCTCAAGCGTCCAAGGGTGAGTAGTTCTGTGCTTTATGTGCTGGGTACAAAAAGGGGCATTCTGTGGGCCCTCATGGTAAATGGCCTGATTGCTTAATGTGTATTCTGAAGGGTGTCTCCTTTTCCTGCTGCATACTTCACATTATTATCAATGGTGTATTTTTAAGCTCCCTTTTCTGTTGGCATTTTTGCATGGGTCTGCAGATTTCAAACCCACGAGGGAAGGGCCGCGTCCAGGAGGCCGGAACCATATGACCAGTCAGCCGCCTGTACCATATTTTGATGCGCCTTTAACAAAAGGTGTGCTTTTATATTTTTGTCACAGCGTGTCCTTAGCCAGAGCAATTCCTAAAATGCTACAGGTTGTGGGCTTTGCAGGTAGAGCCCTTGTGTTTCTTGCAATTGAATCCTGAAGAGATGCATCTGACAGAGGTGCATCCTTTAATCCCGTCAGGAGGTGCATCCTCTAATCCTGTAAGGCCTGCTAGTTGATGCTGCGGCTGGACCCCCACAGACACCAAAAGGCTCTCTTGCTTCGCTTCATGCATGCATGCATGCCTTACCGAGCTCCCTGAGTATGCCATCCGTTTTCTTTGTGATTTTTCAGGTCTTGCCCATTGAATTTGTTTGCTTGGAAGTTGGTGCCCTGGTGCGATGTGAGCGGCCCCGGTGGCACTTAAAAGTTCCTGATTTCTGAAGGAGGAAAGTTTGCAATTACAAGCTGCATGTGTTATCAGCTCTCCTGGGCCTAGGCTGTTCTTGAGTTCCTTCATGATGATGATGATGATGATGATGATGCAATGTTAGTCTTTTGACAGGGGCGCTAGGGGAGTGTGCCTGTAAGGTCACTTATTGGGAGGGCTGTTTATGCCAATACAGAGGGGGTAACATGGCTTTTTCCCTGCTGCATTCCCATGCAACGTGAGCAACGGGTGCTTCCCAGAGCTGCCCATTCCAAGCAACTTTAAGAAGGCCAATTGCATGGATTTGACATGCTCATAATGAAATTGTGCAGGAGTGTGCTGTATTTGGCTCAAAATGTGATTGCGAAGTGATTGACAATGTTAGCAAAAAGGAGGTTCGTTTGTATGGAAGACCTACTGCAGCTGGACGGAAACATGTTTTTTCCTATCTGCTTAGCTATCAGCACGATATATCCCCTTTCTACATGGCTTACAAAGGAGTTCCCATCACCCCAATGGCAGAGCAAGCAGAGAAAGATACAACCCTGTCTTCTTCACGTGGGGTTGCTCTACCCTCAGCGCGATGAGAGCTATTCCATGGACCAAAAAGTAATGAACATGTCTACTTGCATTCATGAGCCTGCATGCCCTGCATGCCTTTGAATGCAGGCATGACTTTGGAGCCCAACTCCAATGGACAAAAAGAAGCAAACAATGGTCTTCTGGCGGCAAAGCCAGGTGGGGGAAGCCTTGGGGCCACCCTTTACCATGCTGGTGGCCATGGAGCACACACATTCATAGGTGAGAGAGGAAGGTGTTTGTGTGTGTGTAGTTTCATACTAAAATCTCTCATAAATTTTTGTTCTCTAGGTGAAACTTGTGCCCATTACCTGACATCTTGGAAGATGCTACTGGCAGGCATCTGATGCATATATTTCACTTATCCATTGCATCCGTACTTCACAGGCTATTTATATTTTGCATCTCAATTGCATCCATACTTCATTCACCTATTTTAGTTTACGTCTCAGTTGTATCCATGTTGAATTAACTTGATCATTCAATGGCTTCCTGTGGCTGCAACAAGTTGCCATAAATCCAGGTTTGCCCTTATGCATTCTTCCTGCTGCAGCTTCTCCAACCAACACCCACGCCAAGATGCGCTGTGCAAGCGCACATGGGCACAGGCGACCTGTCAACCCCCAACATCCTTTGTCTTCATCAATCACCTCTGTGGCCAATGCGGGGGCAGGTCCATCCATGCAGAGGTTGGAAAAAGCTACCATGCGAGATGAGCTGCGAGCAGTGCGCCTGTTGTGCTGAGGTGAAGCTGAAGTCCATGTTGTGGCGGTCCGTGTTGTGTTGGGAAGGAGGGCAATTGGTTGCATATGGTGCACCTGATGAGTCAAGATGGAGCAGGAGTCCAATTGCTGAAGCCAGGTAGAGAAGGATGGCTTGTCAGGGACGTGTGGCCTTGCTGAATGAGGTGGGAAATTGTTTGTGTTTTGATGCAAGAACTTTGCATGTATGACTGGCTGCTGACGGGCTTGAAAGAAATTTGGACAATCCTTCTCCTTTAAGCCCGGTGTCCTCACAAACAAAGGACTCATTGCGGAGGCTCCACTTGAGGAAGGAAAGGGGGCAGATGCAGTTTTTATCAGGTGTGAGGCTAACTGGGTACGTGCATTTTTATTTCTATGGTAGTTTTCTACTCCAGTTGCATCGTGCATGAGGAATGGTGTATTTAGTATTTAAGCCTCTACAACTTTTTGGGAAGAAAGGGGAGAAGCAGACACAGAGGGAGACAGGAACCTTGCAGTTGGTGCAGAGAAATTGGAAGTATATAAAGATGGAGAGGGGAAACCGGAACACAATCTAAAAAAGGAGGCCGCACAGCTCACTTCCAGCTACCTTGTTTCTTACACAGAATGCATAGAACTCGTAAATGTTGCGTTGTCTCTTTTTTTCATCAGCACATCAGGCCAACAGTTCATGTTCTTTGTAAAGACCCTTTTTGTTAATGCATGTACACTCAATTTCTGACGGACTTTAGTCACTTTACCTCGCCAAATAAGCGACATTGATGAACTGTCATCGAAGTTGAGTCTGTGAGCCGTGAAATTTATATACGTGGGTTCATATTTTGGATGTCCGCTGTTATCACTCCTTTTGGGCACCTTCCATTGAGACCTAGCTCCGTTTCTTCTGTCCCTGTCAGTTGCCTTATGCCAGGGGTACTCGCTGTAATGCAAAACTGGTCAAGCTGGCCCTGTCCCTGGTAGTGTCCCTAGCTGCAGCCAAGCAAGCACTGGGCAGCAAGGCATCAGCAACTCTGTTAGCAACACCCAGGGTGTCTTTGGCAAGGAAAACAGCACAGACCATTAGTATACCATGAAACACCTGTTTCAGCAACTGTGCACTGAGCGGCAACTGTGCATATTGCTGGTTCGTCATTAAAAAATCAACGTGCTCACGGTTCCCATGGAAGGCACACAAGCTCAGAGACATTTACATAGGCAGAGAAGTGTCCCAGCACTAATCAACGGAAAGAGGATGCCTAGGGCCAATGTGCACTGAGCAATAACTCTGCATGTTGCCGGTTCGTCATAAAAATCAGCGTGCTCACGGTTCCCTTAAAAAGCACACAAGCTCAGAGACAATTACATAGGCAGTGAGATGTCCCAGAACTTATCAACGGAAAGAGGATGCCTAGGGCCAAGGCACCGTGTTACCCCTCATCTAAGAGAAGAAAGAGAAGGAAGATCTCGATGGGATCAGGTAGGCTTACATCGCTATATACACCTATATGCCTACATGAGTTGGCTGAACCACTACCCAGGTCTTGTGCAAGTACTAGCCAAACTCCCAGCTGGAAAAATCCATTTCCAGACACCCCAACACCGGTTCAGGCACTTAAGGTTACAGGAAAAAGAAGGCCTCCAGTCAAAACGGTTGACCGAGAGTACCATTCATAGCCAACAAACCCTTGCACCACTCACCTCATCTAGCCCTAACCTGATACACAAAGTCCAGAATTGGAGGGAGTGGGCGTACACAGGTGGCAGCTGCCATATGCACCATGGGAAACAGGTGATAGGTGTCTACCACCCTGCCAATGACAGAAAAGAAAAAGAAAAGTCTACGCAGGCCAAAGGCCGCGTGCATTAAGGAAAGGTCCCTTAACTAGCAGGCTAGAAAGGGTCTCACCAAGGGTCCCTCAAAACTACACTAGCTACAGCTAGCCTAGGAGAGGGAAGAAACAGAACTAATGAGGATCAGGCGGGTTGTCAGCAGTGCCCCGAGACGCCCGGACTCTCCTTCTCCTGGTATCCAACTCCGCGCGCCCAGTGACCCCCCCCCCCCTGAAGCCCCCTGTAAGCAAAGAGCATGTCTGGTGTTAGTGATAGTGGTTAATCTTTGCAGGGCATGGCAGCTCAGCTTGAAAGCTAGGGATTTAGCTCTATTCTTGGTTAGGCCTAAATTGACAAGAGGTTTGACTGTGTACTCATTGTAAATGGTGCCAGCCACACCAATGAGGATGATGTGTAGAGTCACTTTGTTGTTCCTGTTTGGATTCCTTGAGCTGCGGGTTTTAAGTCTGGTTATAGTGTGAGCATGTTGAGTTGCTGCAGTTTCTAAAGTGATGAAGGGGTTGGTGTCTGGACAAAATTTCAGTTCAACAAAGTGAATGTCTCTGTCTTGAGGAGAGATCTTAGAAGGATCAAGGTGAGCTTTTCTGCCTGAGAGAGAGCGCACAAAGAGAGCATCAGGGCGGCTTTGGTGACGGGCAGAGGGTCCAGTACCATTAGGGAAAAAACAGTCTGGAATTGCTCGTGAGATAGTTTCAGGTACTTGTATGCTCTGGTCCAGGAGTCTCTCATTACGGCAGGCATCCATACCAATAAGGGATGAGCCAAACCTGCCTTTGTTAAGGGATTTTACACAGAGGGTAAGGCCCTCATGGTGCCTATTAATATGCATACCACTCATGGTCATGTTTGAACATCTGAGGACAATATGATTAATATTATCCATGTCGTCACAGAGCGGACACCTTTCAGATGTGGAAGATTTGTTGAATCTAATGGCGTGCTTTTATGTGTAGACTGTCCCTGTGCGGTATTTGACTACATTTATCTGTTGTTTGAGGGTGATCTTAGGAGGAGACCAGAAGGAGTTGCTGATTTCCTTGTTAGCAAGTTGACAGGTTGGGTTGTGAGCTTCTATATTGGCAGCGGTGATTGGGGAAGTGGGTTGTATGGCATGGTTGAGTCTCTGCCAGCTATTGTAATGGTAGCCAGAGATATCAGCTGAGCTTAGCTTGTGCTTTGTATGCATGTGTAATTTAAGTTTGTCGGTCAGGTTGTTGAGGTAGTGGGTTGGGAAAGCGTGAGAGCGGTGCAGGCTATCATTTCGTCAGTGTGAGGTCTTCAATGAGAGCCAGTAGTTTTTGTTGTATGGGTCCTTGGCATCTGGAAGTGCAATGTCTGTGGTGTCCGTGAGTGCTGCAGTGCGTGCGCAAGCGTCAGCCCCCTCATTGCCAATGATGCCAGAGTGAGCTTTGACTTTGCAGAAATGAATAGGATAAGGGGATTGTTCCAATATGGTTGATATAGCACGAATGAGCTCTGCATGTAGGTGATACCTCATGCGCATTGGATTGAGAGTTTGTTTAGAAATCTGGGAAAGGCAGGATGCACTATCAGAGGCAATGTCAGTTTGCCCTTGTTAGAGTGCCACGAGAATACCTGCAAGTTCTGCTCTGTTGATGGTGTTAGTAGGTCCATGACCATTGGGTATTATGTGCAGCTGAAGGTGTTGGGAGGGTGGAGCAGTGTCCCTTCCCGGTTTGTAAATACCTGAACCAGAAAGTGGTGGGGAGTCACCATCTTTGTGTTTTATTATACTGCCATCTGCGTAGGTGATTTCTCTCCAGTCTTTGATTTTAGGTGTGAACGTTTTCTTGTATTCGGCAGGAAGGAAGGCTGCCCTTGCCTGAGGGCATTTATGTGAACAGCTATGAATGTCAGGGGGAAGTGATTGAACTTCTTTTTCCAAGTGTTTGATGAAGAAGGTAGGGTGGGGTTAGGTATGGTGCTGAGCCAGTGCTGGGGTGCCTGGAATTGGATGTTTCCGGCAGGGAGTTTGGCAAGCACTTTTGCGAGACCCGGGTAATGGTTAAGCCAACTCATGTAAGCGTTGCAGCTGAAGCCTCTCCAGTGGGGCAAAAGCAGGAAGGTGGCAACTGGATCTGTGGTCTGGAGGGAGGAGTGCACTGCATGGCGCAGGAGTCTGAACATAGTTTCATCGTCATGAGGGGGATGGCAGAAGGAGAAGCCATTGTAGCGGACAGAGAGGGCGCCTGTGTGTGCCCCGAAGACCTGGTCATGGCAGCTTGTGCTGAAATAAGTGTTGAAGGTACCGTCAAACTCAAGAGGGTTGGAGAACCTCTCTGTTGAGACCATGCACCATTTGTGTAGGGCTGATCGAATCTGGGGAGGTGTGATTAGCGTGTTAGAATTATGGACCTTTTGCTCTGGGCAGAGAGATGTTTCTGTTGAGCCTTTTGACGTGAGAGCAGTCCCGTGATTTCAGTTGCTGTATCTTTGACAGGGGGCTGGATGGTGGTGTGGATGCCTGCCTTTTGGGCTGCTTCAAAAGCCTCAAGCAGGGTCTAAAGTCTGTCTATAGTCAGCATACCAACGCAGTTGCCATGAGCATTGTAGATACAGGCACATTCAGAGGTAATAACTTCCGGCATCTGTGCTGGCATGGCGACCTCATCAGATGTGTCAGGTTGGAGACTTTCCTTCATCAGGTCAACACTTCTAATGATAATATCACATTGGCATGTTGGCGTGATATCTGTCTGGGGGTTGGTAGGTTGGAAGTCAAAAGTGACATTATTGGGAATGGCGCAGCCGGTAGTTGAGAGCCATGGAGAGTCAGAAAGGCTCTGGGGATTGCCTTCAAAGCCTTGGTTGACAAGATTGTCCAGGTCTAACTCATCTCTCCGGGGGTCTACTGTGTGTTCCAGCCTTTCCTCCTCAAAGGCTTGGACATGGGCGTGTATACATCTGTATGGATTTGTAACAGACCAGCAGCTTCCCGTTTGGGAAGCCATTCCACAAAAATCATTTCACAACCTTCAGAGAAGTTGATAATTTCCGCTTTTTGGGAGTCTGACAGAGGGGCACACGCAGGGCAGTCCCAATGCTCATTTGGTTTGCTCAGTGCCCGGTCATTTTTGGGAGCATGCTTTGACATCTATGAGGCAGCCCCGATGGTAAGTGGGTAGCAGGTATCACAGGTGGGCATATCGTCGTAGCATTGAGATTCATGGGTGTGCTCTTTGCTCACAGGGCTCCAGCAGAGTTGGCAGCACGGGTCTTATTTTATTCTTCTAGGTATATGCTTTGAATAGGCTACTTTCAGCCCATCATTTTGGAAAAAGGGTAAGGCCCACTTTTCAATTGTTACAGGGTGCCATTGGACTTTGTATTGAGTTTGCTGCTTCTCTTGAGAGGATCTCTTGGATTTCCGTAAATGTTATCCCAACTATGTCCAACCTACTGGAGCAGGAATCACTCGTACCATTACTAGGGCTGAATTAGCTGCAACAGCAGCTGCTCTTCTCCAGGGCCAATCTCACATTGCCACCGATAGCCTTTCTTCACTCCACCAAATCAGGAAGCAAACGGAAGAAAGAAAGAAAGACAACACTTGCCAAGTCTGGCCGCATGCATTAAGGAAACGTCCTGTCCTGAAAGGCAGACGCAACCTTCCCTTGTGCAAACATTGAAGGCAATCCTTTCCATGACACTACCTGGATTTCCTTTGAGGAAACTCCCCGCACCCATGCAAATACTTCTGGACGCCTTAACCCACCTACTTTAGAGCTTAAACACTTCTCCAACCTCCATGATGCTTTGCGGACACACATGCACTCAAAACACAGACTTGGAAGGGCCAACACCAACACAGGATACTACTCTTTCTACCAAAGCGTACTTCCCAACGTCCATAAGAATATCAGTAATGCCTTCTGGACCATGCCAACACATTCTTTCAAAACAAGGCAACACATTATTAAATACCGCACAGGTACCCTCTTCAATTAAAAAAATGCAGTGCGCTTCAAAATGTCCACCAGCCTACAATGCCCCCTCTGTAGGGAGCTTGACAGTGCCCTTCACATCCTATCAGGATGTAAAATTCCACCATGTCCATATGATAACTGAGCGACACAACATTGCCAGCAGAATCCTCCTAAAAGCTATCAGCAAAGGCCCTCTTGGGGCAGGCATTGCCTCCATGGACACTGGTAGAGCAGACCGTGTTGCTTTACAGGACCTACAGATCCCGGAACACGCAACTAATAGAACCTTCCCTAAAATTTCTTTCCTCGTCGCTTCCCTGACAAGGATAGGCTCACCTCTAGTCGGCCAGGTGCTATATTCAATTCGAAGTTCGTTGTTCCTCTGAAAAGAGTGCCTAGGTCAAATTCCCGGTATCTGTTCAGGAGTGCAGGGGGGCGCAGGGGGAACAGGGAGGACTCAGCGCCAACCACAGCCACTCCACCCACTTTCAAGCCCCAAGACCCTAGTCAGCTCCTTCCAGATCAGAGACACGTCCATCTTGTGGAAGTCAAATACCGTGAAGACACCCTGCCCAACAGCCAACTCGAGACCTCCAAGCAGCAGCACCGCAACCTATATCACCATCTCTCTAGGGCCTCAGCTCAAGTCATCCTCCATAATATTCTGTTAGGTGTGGGTGGGGTCATCTACACCCCGCACACTTTAGGGCCTATTAAAGAGCTTGGCCTTGACATTTACAAGGCCACCAAGCTTGCTCGGAAGCTTCATGCTCATTCTGTTGAGTACGCTTATAAACTTGCTAGCACCAGACGCGCTCTTGAGAAGACTTCTCTCAACTCTCATCACCAAGATCAGGCAAGGGCTACTGCTAGTAACCCTCCTGATCCCCATTGACTTCTTTCTTTTGTTTCTCTTGGTGAAGGGGTTACACGGTGCCTCGGCCCTAGGTATCCTCTTTTCCTTAATTGATGTAGGGAGTGCTTTCACTGCCTGCGTAGTTTTTCTTTTTTCATTTTCTTTCTTCTGACTGCTAGCCTGCTCATAAAAAACAATAATTTATGTAGAAAAACAATAATTCATGTAGAGGAAAAAGCTTGTTATTGCTTTGATGACCAACACTGTTTTGACACCATACCTAAGCTGTTCCAACCTTCTTACCCAATGCAACTCATTGTTGTCTGGAACCCACATGCCAGAGAGGCACTAGATACTTCCAACAAAGACTGGCTCCAACTTCTCAAGCAAGAAACACCACAAGAAGCACAATTTATACCCCTGCAACCTCCAAGAGGTGGCCATGGTGAAGAGGGTGAAGGAGGACTTGGGCGATGGCCAGGTGGCGATTGCTTTTGTGTAGGCAAAGGTGTATTGACCATGGTTTGCTGGCCCTCTCATGCCATCTACACTAGCAGAAAGTTCAGGGCAGGAAGTTCAACTGCAAGCCATTGTGTCTGTGGGATGCAGGTTAATGTGCGCAATGTGCGTGCGTGTGTGTTGCCATTGTGTTGCTGTGTACAACCTTTGACAAATATCTGCTTGTTAACTGCTTTTATTTGGCATGATGGTGCTGCAGCTGCCATCAATGCACACGCCTGGGGACTTCACTGCCACGATGCATCAGGCCCTTGCTTCCACCAACCCATTCTTTGACCTGCGCAATAGAAAGGCTGTGGAGGTGAGTGCAGGAGCAAATCGTTTGCTTTCCCCATCATCTTTACAGGCAGGCGCTTGCTGTGAGTGAAAATCATTTTATTAGGTTTTCTCTAAACTTTCTGTCTTGCTTGAAACTCCACAATCCTAGGCTCTTGTGGCAGTTTTAAGTGTGTGCGGAATGGAGACATTTCTCCAGCTAAGTAGGTATGTCTTTGTTGCATTTGCACTCCATCTTGCACACCACAATGCTGCAGTGAGCTTGACCAGCCTGCCTGTATCATCGTGCACCAACTCTTCTCCTGCTGCTGGTTGTGCAGGAGGCGATAATCTCATGCTCCACCTGCTTCTTTAAAGGGGTAGATCATTCATTCTGGCTCCTACAACCAACCGAGAAGTCAGTTCAGGTGGTTGTGCAATGCCTCCTTTGAAGAAGCTGGTGGCCAGCATTCTTAGTGCGCAAGGGCATGGCAAGCAGGAGGACCTGGAAGAGCTCCTTTGGTATGCCCCAAGCAAGGGACAGCTTTCAAAGTACCCTGGCCAGATGGGCAATCTAGCCCTCCTTAAGCACTACCTATCCCAATGTCTGGACCAACGTGCCAAGACGTGGCAAGTACACATGCTTGATGATGTGATTTGTGAGGCATGTTAGGTCCAGTTGTCAGGACAGCTGGGCATGCCGAGTTTTTGTGTTCGATGTTGTAACATCTTAAGCGCAGGGTGAAGTCATAAATTTGAGGAGGTGTTTGGTCATCAAAAGGGACCCACGTGCCTTGCCACTTGAGATAACCCGTCGTGATCTCCAGCAATCAGATTCCCCTTGACTCCTGTCCCTGTGTGATTTTGTTAAGGTAGGCTCTCCACCGCCTAGAAGCTTTGCAGGTGCTTACATGGTCTCCTTGAAAAATGGGTTTTCCCTAATAATACAGACTCCTCTGCCCAACACCAAAGCCGCCCTGATGCTCTCTTTGTGCGCCCTATTCCAGGCCGACAAGCCTACCTTGATCCTTCCAAGATTCCTCCTCAAGACAGGGATATTCACCTCGTTGAGCTCAAATTCTGTCCAGATACCAACCCCTCCATCACTTTGGAGACTGCAAAAGCTCAACATGCTCATACTATAACCAGACTAAAAACCCGCAGCTCAAGAAATCCAAACAGGAATAACAAAGTGACTCTTCACATCATCCTGATTGGTGTTGCTGGCACCATTTACAATGAGTATACAATCAAACCTCTTGTCAATCTGGGCCTAACCAATCAAAAAGCTAAATCACTAGCTTGCAAATTAAGCTGTCATGCCCTACAGAAATTAACCACTATCATTAACACCAGACATGCTCTTTGCCTGCAGGGGACATCTGGGGGGGGGTCGCTGGGTGCGCGGAGGTGGCTACCAGAAGAAGGAGAGTCCGGGCGTCTCGGGGCACAGCTGACAACCCTCCAGATCCTCATTAGTTCTGTCTCTTTCCCTCTCCTAGGCTAGCTGTAGCTAGTGTAGTTTTGAGGGACCTTTGGTGAGGCCCTTGCTAGCTTGCTAGTTAAGGGACCTTTCCTTAATGCACGCGGCCCCAGGCCTGCGTAGACTTTTCTTTTTCTTTTTTCTTTCTTTCCACTGATAGTTCTCCTCAAGGCAGGGATATTTACCTTGTTGAAATCAAGTTCTGCCCTGGTACAAACCCCTTTCCCACCCTGGAAGCAGCGACTGAACAACATGGCAGCGCTAAAACTTTAAGGTTGAACCAGGCTCAAATCAAGACAGGGGGCATGAAGCTTCAGAGCAACCTTGGTGACTTTTTGAGTGTCAAGATTAAGCTATTCCAGGGGCAACAAAGCATGGAAGCGGAGTTTGTTCAGGTTGTGCGTCTGAGCAGAATTCCAGCCAACTATTTTTATTGGAACAAACAATATTGCGCCAGGGTGGTAACTTGTCAGGATTGAGCCTGATCTTATCTACAAGTGAGCCTTCTCTTGTCAGAGAAGACACGAGGGAAAATTAATTTAAGGAAGTTGTGTTTGCAGAGATTCCAGCAATAAGTATAGAGCTATGCTATAACTCCTTTGAGTTTGCTGTAAATTTGCTTTTTGTGCGGCTAAGTTGGTGGCCTGCCTTTCAGGTGACCTTTCCTTAATGCACGTGGCCAGACTTGGCAAGCATAGTCTTTCTTTCTTTCTTTCTTTCTTTCTTTCTTTCTTTCTTTCTTTCTTTCTTTCTTTCTTTCTTTCTTTCTTTCTTTCTTTCTTTCTTTCTTTCTTTCTTTCTTTCTTGCGGCTAAGTTGGTGGCACAGAGGGAGAAATGCTACACAGAAAATCAGTTCAGGTAACAAACATATTCACTGCATTTCCGAGCAGCATGGATATCATTTCTTTGCCAACTTTTGCACTCTTGCCGAGTGCAAAATAATTTGGTGGATTGTCATGCGATATTACTGTCATGCACATTTCACTGACCTGGCAGCACAAAGCACTCTCTCCATCAAAAGCATCACACAGAACCTACACCCAAATTATACTCTCTATGGTTGCTTGGCTGCCTGCCCTGCTATCCCCGGAGCTCAGACAGCTCTCTACTCAATCTTCAGTCGTGCTACATGTTACACGTGTGTTAACTGCTTAAAGAACAGTAAATGTGCAGTAACGTTGATTCAGCATGACAACGAGTACGTCCAATATAAATCAGGGATAAACTAACATTATCAATAATTGGCTCCACCAGTTGCTCCAGGGCTAGATAAATATCTCATCCAGCTGACCAAACTACCTGATCCAGAATTGCAGAGGGGGGTGACGGGGGCCCCAAAGGGGGGTACTTTTCAAATGTTCCCAGAGCAAGGTGCCCCCTGTTGGCACTTTTCAAGCTTAGCACCAAATGTGGCCTATCCAACGCACCAACGCTTGAAATGTGCCAGTTGGGGGCAACATGCCTAATTGGCCGCGGCGTGAACCTTACTTTTTACCAAATTTCCATTCCAGACCACCAACTGCACCAAAATTGATGTTTTGTTTTTGTTTTTTGGTGTCCTTCAAGTTGTATGAAAATAATATCATTGGAAAAAAATAAAGTGAAAAAGCATTGTGGTTGGTCAGATACAGAATTTCAGCCGTTTCTCTTAAAGAAATTGCAGCACAGGGGGTGCCAAAAAGATTAATTTTTGACCTCCTTCTTTCCAATTTTTGAATATCTAGGATGTTAGCATAATATACGGGGGTTAAAATACAAAATTTTGGTGTAGGAAATGGTCCCAGTGTGGAGGTGTGGGCCTTTTTTGGGTGATCTGTGGCCAGTAGAGTGATCTGGGGACTTCCGAATTTAATGAATTTTTGATGAACATGATTATTTATGGAGTAATAATTGTGGACATGAAAGATTTGAGAAAGAAGGTTGGGAAAGAATATATCCAGTGATATAGGCCAGTAGACCCCCTCTGCCAGAATTCTGCAGCAATCTAGCAATGACAATATTATGACGTGACAGGGTAGACTACTCCCATTCCCTTGCTTGCATGTACAGCTTGAAAGCTCCTCTAAGTCCATGTAAAACCTCATAGAAAATTGTTCTTCACCCCTCCGTTTCCTTACACACCAGTCCCTTATCTTGACAAGGTTCAAGTTAAAACGACCTGGGAAATCATCATGCCAATTCTCACCAGGCTTGAGCTCAGATGGCCTAAAAAATCATTGCGCCACTTGCCACAGATCAGGCTCAAGCTCGGATGACAAAAAAAACCAGTGTGCCACTTGTCAAGGGTCTAGGTTCACCGGGTTCAAGCAATATAAGTTGCTCACAACAAAATTCCAGCAGTTTTCCTTTCGTCTATAGAGAAAAGAGTTTATGCTGGGTAACAGCCAGTGTGCATCGAGGAAAGACCCTATAGTAGTCAGCACTGACACTAACGGTGAGTCCCACCAACTAAAAAAACAACTAAGACTCCTCGTAGGAGCATCCAAGCTAATGTGATAATTTTCTGTTGTCTCCGTCCCTTTTGTCTTTGTCATGAGTTAGCTCGCTTTTATTTGGTGTGGCCCACTAGAGTGTGAGCGCTGACTGTTGGGTCTTTCCTTAGTACATACTGGTTGTTGTCCAGCCTGGACTTTTGTGTCTAATGTTCTATTTCTACTTTTAAAGACTGTTCTCAATTGACCTTGTCCTGCATCCCCCCCATGCGGAATCACAACTCTTTGACTCAAAGTTTGAGCCAATTTTATACTTGATGTACAGAGGGTTTTCTCTACCTACTAAGACCTTCATTCAGGATACCCTCCAGTGGAATACTTTGATTCGACTTTGCTTCTTCACAGCCAAAAGCACTTGTTGCTGGAAAAGGGTGGAGGTGCTCTGTCCTCTTAGCCTGTCCGCATTGATGCACCTGTGAATTTGGAAATGCCTGACTCTCATTTGTGCAAGATTTAGAGCCCTGCTGGCCAATTCCAAGGGACTTTCAAAACAAAATTCCCTGGCATAATAAGCCCGCGGAAGTTCTATTGACTGGTGCATTACCATCCTGCCCTGAATCCTTTTTTCAGCCTGCTCTAGGTGAGGGCTCAGCGTTACTGCCCCTTAGGCAATGCCCTTCTTCAAATGACATTGCCCGTACCTCTGTACTGCTTGCATTGATTTGGACTTCGATCCATGACCTTAACAACAACACAGGGTCGTTAGCCTGTGATGTTGCGCAACTGTTCCAGGCCTCACAACCTCACAGCCAAAGAGCACACACTTATTTGGGGAATCTACTAATTAAGTCACAGCTCATCACACGAGAGACCTGACGAGTAGCTCAAAATCTTGGACTTTTGTTTTCAAATGGTGAACTCCCTTTTTCGACCCTTGTTCGATTTGTTTATGGATTAGAGCTGGCATTCATCTGAACTGCGCGTCATGCTCGCCCAGGAGAGGGTTGCAAACGGAATGGAAGGTGTCCACCTTTCGAGTATGGAGGATCGTCCCCCTCCCGAATCAAGTGTGCATGGCGTCGTCCCCAACCCCCAACCCCAGGTGAGTTTATGTCCAGGCTTTCATGCTGCTCCGCGCGTGTGAGTTCTGCTCTAAAAGCCGCTTCCATTAACCCTCCTCTGCACACAGAGCACTGGTCCAGAGCAAAAGGAAGATGCAGAAGCACAGAGACATCCAGGGGCAGCTGAATATGGCTTAAAGGTGCATAACTTTCTAGACTCCCTGACAAGAATTCTCTTGCTTGCGTGGACCCTGACATGTGAAGGATTCAGAATTGAGGGTAAAGCTTGTTTTTTCCATGCAACACCAGGAATCCATGCCTGACTGTGATGTCATGTGGAAAAATACCGAGGAGGTTTGTTCTAACCTAAGGCTTGCCACCCTCCTCCCAACAGGGGCCCATTGGAAAAGAGCAACCTGCCAGCAACCAGGCAATAAGGGCACGCTCTCCACCGCCTAGAAGCTTTGCAGGTGCTTACATGGTCTCCTTGAAAAATGGGTTTTCCCTAATAATACAAACTCCTCTGCCCAACACCAAAGCCGCCCTGCTGCTCTCTTTGTGCGCCCTATTCCAGGCCGACAAGCCTACCTTAAAAACTATATCCAACAACAACTATATCCAGGTCTCACAGCGTGGTTCTGTGCAAATTTATGAACCGTGTCAGAAGGCGCATGTGTGGATGAGGGTTATGGGGCGAGTTTGTGCTGGGTGGTGTAGCTCCAGGGGTGTAAAGTTGTGCGACACGTACACACATTTTATCTGCAGTAGATGTGCACTTGCATGCATTCCACCAAGTTTTTTTATTTTGATTCCTGGGTGTGATCCTAAAATGGGGGAGGGGCAACAACTGCAGGGAATACACAGTGTCTTCAAGCCCATCCCTCCCATTCCTCAAGAATGAAGAGGGGATGAGTGAGGTGGGAATGTACAATGCATGAAATGCAAATGCACACGCGATTATCTGGTAGCATATTCGTTCATTGCCTCCTTAGGAAGTTCAAAGCTGCATAGATTACCCTGGGGGCTGTTTGCATCAGGGCTGCACGCAACTCTATTGGATAGTGGCCCCATTTTCCAGAAAGTTCTTCTCTAAGTTGTGCAATCTAAACATGGCCTTCAGGCCTTTTTCAGCAATTCAGTGAGGCATACCTTGTATGACGACTTGTGCATACATTTCTTTTAGTATTCATGTATGAAAAGAGCTGTAATGCAAAGAGTGAAAAACGGACTATACCCCAGCAGGGATGTGCAAGATACTCGAAAGTTATTATTGCAGGTGTGCAGTTATTATTGCAGGTGGCCCATGATGAGTTTTGAGAAATGGATACTTTTTTGGTGTGTCAAAACAATAAATATGTTACTATGGTAGCTTGCGGATGCAGTTTGGAACCCTAGCTTGATCCACGGTTTTTTCTCGGGTGCATAATTTGGTCTTGACTTAGGCAAAAAATGAATTGTTGGCATGGAGAAGTATGTGTGTCTCGTCAATTTCCATAAACAGACCAGATGAATAACAGATTTAAAGAAATTTCAGGTCAGACTTTAAGTCCTTATTTGAGATTTACATGGAAAGCCTTTTTGCCAGTAGCCAGGAGCTTACAGCTTAAAAAAGGAGCTTAAAGCTCCAAAAACAAGCACAACTAAGGACATCAGGTCAAATTTTGGGTGGGACCCAGGACACACCCACCCACCTCAAAGCCCATCTTCCAGTGCACCTATCCAAACAACAAGGGTATCAAAATGCCCCTCTTTTAGTACCTGATCCACCTGCTTGCAAACCACACTGAGAGTGAGTTAGTTGCAGCGGAGTTATGGGGCAAAAACCAAGCAGCAGACGCCCAGGCATGCCTACCTTGCCAGGCACCCGCAACTGAATTGCAAGTCCACAAACTGTCCACCTAACTTACCAGCGCAACAGAACAATGTACATTGCCACCACCCTGGAAGGTTAGGCTGCCTTGCTGCACGTTTGCCTCCACACCCCCCGCAGCTCACCCCCATGCGCATGTGGCACCGACTTTGAGTCATAAACACCAATCCCCCTTTAATTTAATTTGCATAGAAAGGGTGCCCATCGACAAAAATTGAGCCCAGGAATCCGTTGATGTCTTAAGAATTTTGTAGAAGTGGCTCAAAAAATGGAGTTTTGTAGGATTTCTATAGAATTTTGTAGAAGTGGCTCAGAAAATGGAGGGGGGGTTTAAAAGCATCCCCCCCCCCGCCCAACCCAACCGACCTTCTCCGATGGGACTCATACATATACCGATTGATAGCTCTTAATCTCCGGACTCCAATCATCTAATTTCTAATTAGATTTGAACATGACGCACCAAAATCATGCTTCCTGTATGCTCATGCAGTAGCACCACATTTCAGGTCATGCAAATTTTGTAATACAAGTTGGTCTTTTTTAGATGGGACCTTAACCCTCGAATCTCTCCTGCTAAAAATGTGCCCTTTGTCTTGGTCCCTGGTTTCCACATGATGCGGAAGTCAGCATATCAGCTATGAATGTACACAATGTTAATTTTGCCACCAAGACAATTTCTGGAAAAAAAAATATTTGCACATAAGCATTTGTTCATAAGCATTTGCACATTTGCATTTGCACATTTGCATTTGCACGTAAGCATTTGCACATAAGCATGTGCGCATTATCTTGGTGGTTGCCACTTTCGTTCCTGAGGTGTCAAAGCACGCAGCATACTGAAATGTACTGAAACAAACACAGAAGAGAATGCTGGAGGATTGCAAAAATGTTTGCTCTTTTAACCTTTGCCATTCCATCTGTAGGACCTTATATGCCATGTCCTCGCACGAAGTTGCCAAAAAGCAGAGAAAGGCTTTCCTTCTTGGTCTTTACCGTGCTCAGGTTTTTTCCCCAAGATGCTTGCTTCATAATCTAAGAAGCACTATTTATTCAGGAATGTGTTTTTGGAGCTCTTCATCATGCCTCACAGGACGGCGGTTGTAACATCTGCGACATTTGGAACAGGAAATAGGCCCTTTTGCCCAAAAGGCCCGCATGTATTCATTTGCAAATTAATTTTTTCCCGGGCAGCGTTTTGAATTCACCATCTAATAGGTGGTTGGATATTCATATGTATACTGTAAATGGATTGAGCTGAATTTTCTGCAATGCCATCGCAGCTTTTTGGATACTGCTGAGGGGAAGCCAATGGGGTTTGGCATATTCTATGAGCTTCTGCTAGTAAGATTTATGCCTCAATTTTGAGCTCTCGGCTTCTGCAACGGAGAACCAAGATGCGAGCCCGCATCCCAATTTTCTTTTTGCAATGGCAGATTCTACTTGTCAATTCAAAGTGTGGTGCCCAGTTAGTGAATTCCACGAAAACAAGTGTTATGTTAGAAATCCAAATTTTGTTTTTACCACTCTCTTTCACAGGTGCATGCACACACTCTTTACCTCTCTTCACCCATTACAGCCAGGAACTTGTACAGCATGGTTAAATCCTTTCAATTCTATATAAAAGCTGTCCACCCTTATTAATTTTGATGAGCATGCCTGACAACTGCACTCTGTTACACTTCTGATCATTATTCCTTCGTCCTTGCACCTGCACTCTTGTTCCAAATGGTGATTTCTGGCACCTGCACTCCTCACAGGTGGATACGCAAATGGTGCCAGTACGTTTGGATCTTTTCCCCAGGTAATCGTGGGAGTTGTTGATAGTAAGGTGTGCAAGGAGCTATGTATGCCTGCAAACATCAACATTAAAATGTTGCCGCATAATGCGGTATGCATATAGAATAAACATAAAAATTTATGTGTAAAAGTAAAATTATTAATGATCAAGGCAATGAAAAATGTTGCACAGGTTTGCATGAACGCCACAGCTCCTCTTGGCACAGTTCGCCTGGCATGATATTTCTCTGGCTGTGCAGTATTGCTGCTACAGTTGACATGTTTGCCTGTAGCTCTCCCTCTTTTTTGCTGGTGTGCGCATGCAACAAAGCTTGCCCATTGCTTGGCTTAGAGTACCTGTATAATTTAATCAACCTCAAACTGTACAGTGTTGAGTATCAGGCAAAGCAAAATTATTCCGTGTAACTCACTTCTTCCTTAGCCCCCTCGTTTCTTACGTGCTTGCAATGTAGGTTGTTGTCAGCAGGAAGAGCCTTTTTGAAGCTGGATACCTACTGCATGGGACAGGAAAGCCTCCGAACGAGTGTACCGTACGTGTTGCTGTGAACCTGGACCCCTGGGGGAGCGTGCTGGTAAGCGACGGATCATGTCTTGAGAGAGCATCTTATGGCAGAATTAAGGCAGGTATGGCGAGGTGGAGGACATTGACTTTGACTTTTTATTACTCTTCTATTGTTAAGGGAGGGCCGCCTAGAGCATTAACCTCAGAGGGGGGGTCACTGTTGGCTAAGTGCCCCCAAGTTTGATGCGCCTGCTGTGCCCCTTAGAGCCTCAGAGTATAAAATGTTGGTTCAGGTTTGCTCATGATGCGTGAATTGGACAAGTCTCACCAAATGTTTGGGGGAAGGTGCCCAAATGTACAAGAGGCAGTGAGGGGTTTAGAGAGCACTGTATGCTGAGGTGTGGGGATGAGGTCAATGGGCTTCCATCGTGAGGCCTGCGCATGCACAAAGTACAGAAGGATCCACATAGGTATGTCCTACACCATCACATTGGAAGAGGGGTTTTGGTTATTGCGCCCCAGGCCAAAATCAGGTCTCAAATCCTCCCCCAATGAGATTGTTCAATTTTCAAAAGCTGTGGAATTCGAATATTAAACAACATTGGCAAAGGAGAGGGGTCAATCAAAATCAGCTGCAAAGGGGTTGCCAAAAATGGCTGACGTCTCGCCCCTGGCCCCTTAAAACCTTCCTGCATGCTCCTTACATTTTAGATGTAGTATGTGTAACATGTTTTGGCCAAAGCCAGAGTTTTGCTTGCACTTCAAATCCGGATTGCTTCTTCTCCAGGGGCACTATCCTGGAAGCTCTGTGCATTCTGAACATGCAGAATGTTTGTTTTGCAAGAAATAATGTGCATGGTCAAAGTTAACAGAGCTCAAACCTCTTGGAAAGGTTCAACATCCAATGCCGTCGTTTAACGGCAGGCGTATACCTATATGCCAAGTAAAGACTATGCAAAAAGACTGCATGGCATTAAGATATACGCCTGCCGTTAAACGATGGCGTTCTCGCGACAATCCTGGATAACATCTACCTTCAAACCTTTCCAAGAGGTTTGCCTGATCATGATCTGGCCATCTCTCAGTAATGCCTGGGTGTCCCAGGACCAAAAGTATAAGAACCAACCCTTGTGTGCCCTCTTCACAGTGACAGAGTTTGATCCTGGGACTCCCACAAGTGTTTCTAAGGGTGGGACTCTGGACGTCCTACGCAATGGTGAACCCCTCTGAATACCCTCATGAAAGCATGCTCGTGTGTCCTTCAACCAATCCTGGCTAGTTATCTGCGCACTGTTGCGCACAGGCAACAATGCAGGCAGTCCTGGGATTTGCCTACCATATGACGGAACTGCTCATGCCGTCTGAGTGTATGTAGAGGAAGGTCTGAGTGTATGAAGAGGAAGGTCACCAGAGGCGCTGAAGCATGATCTTGAGCAAGAGGTGCCAACCTTGGCAAGCCGGCTTGGCTTCCAGCCTGGCTCGCCGGCATGGCTCCACACCATTAATTTTGTTGCTCACCAACATGCTCAATTATCCTTAGAATGCTATGTGGTGTCCCTTGTCCCCTCTTCCTTATTGTCTAGCCTGGCTTGCTGGCATGGCTCCATCCCAATGGCCTCTAATGCACCAACAAACTGAAGAACCCCTTTGAATGCCTTCCTGGTTTCCCTTGTCCCCTCCTTGTTGCTGTCCAGCCGTATGTGAACGGCGTGTGCAACCCAGAGCACCTGCAAACAGCGGCAGAGCTGGAAACCAAGTTTGCCAAGGATACCAGTGAAAACAGGCAAAGTGGCGAGAAGACCAGCTACTGCATCAGCTATGGTGCCCTCCTGAAGGAGGCACAGAGCAAGTGCAGCGTTGCCTGGGACTCTCCGTTGGTGGGTTTTGGCTTAGAGAAGGTGCAGCGTTGCCTGGGACTCTCCGTTGGTGGGTTTTGGCTTAGAGAAGGTGCAGCGTTGCCAGAGTGAGCGCATGAGTGAGTGCATGAGCGAATGCATCTGCGAGTGCATGAGTGCACGAGCAAGTGCATCTGCAAGTGCATAAGCGAGTGCACCAGCAAGTGCATCTGAAAGTGCATAAACAAGTGAGTGGGCAAGTGTATTTGCGGGTGGAAGAGCTAAGATCAAGGTCTGCATTACCAAGGACTCTCCCCAGTGAGTTTGGGCTGAGAGTTTGGGTAGCAACTGCTGGGCATTGCTGCAGCTGCAGAGCTTGGTTGCAGCTGTAGAGCGTGGTTGCAGCTGCAGAGCGTGGTTGCAACTGCAGACTGTGGTTGCAGCTGCAGAGCGTGGTTGCAGCTGCGGAGTATGGTTGCAGCTGTAGAGCTTGGTTGCTGCTGCATAGCGTGGTTGCAGCTGCAGAGCGTGGTTGCAGCTGCAGAGCGTGGTTGCAGCTGCAAAGGCATGATGGCAGGTGCAGAACATGTTGCAGCTGCAGAGTGTGGTTGCTGAGAGCTAAGGCGCTATCTGCATCATTGGCTTAGCAGCAAATAGGTGGATTGCTTGGCTTATGCATGAGCAGCATGCGCAGTTTGGAACTCTCATTGGTTTCCTTGTGTACTGGGTATCAAAAGACTCCGTTAATCGTGACATGAATCGTGACATGAGGAAGTTCAAAACTTTTTCGATGATAGTTGTCATCTTGAACAAACGGAAGCAGCTTGTGGCAAGGCTCACCTTGCATGAGATGGGGTGTTTCTGAGCATTCATCTGAGGGTGTTCGTGCGCCATTCATGTTTGGTTGGGAGTGTTTTCTGTCAGCCCCCTGCGTCTCAAGAGTGCCTGTGGTGGTCGACGGGTATCTGCACACATGGGCATCTGCCATGGTTGTCAATGGGCATCTGCACAAATGGGCATCTGCAGTGGTTGTCAATGGGCATCTGCGCAAAAACACCCTTTTGTATGCTGCCTCGCCATGCAAAGGGCCATGCAAAGCTCTTTCTTTGCTTTCATTGAAAGTCTGAAACAAAACTCCGCCTCTCGTGAGAAGCAGCAGAAGCGCTTTAAAGAGCAGATGCCACTCTGGTTGGTGCATAGTGAGGAGTAGTGCACTCAAAGAGGGCCTCCCTGGCACCCACGCATGCAACTGCAAAGAGCAAGAGTTTGCACGCTGCATGCACTTTACTGCACAGAGCATGCACTCAGTCCTACAGACAGGCTTGTGACCTCTATGCCATGGCGGAGCGCCAACGATTACTTCTCTTTGTACGCTGCATGCACTTTACTGCATAGAGCATGCACTCAGTCCTACAGACAGGCTTGTGACCTCTATGCCATGGTGGAGCGCCAACGACTACTTCTGTTTGTTCTTTGATGCTCACAGGGTGTGGCGCTGGCATGTGCTGTGGAGCATGAACTATCTTGGGTAGACCGGTGAGTGCTTGTTTAGGACCCCACTGCACTGACTTGAACAAACAGCATCAGTGTGCTTACCGATAATTGTTAGGCATACGTCCCGAAGCAAGCACATCAAGCATGCCAAGCGGTAGAGACATCTGCTGTACCCTATCTTATTGTGCGTGTGAGGGCTCTTGTGAGCTCTAGCGGTCACCCTACCCTTCACCCCCAGCAACTGAGTTCCACGGCAGCAACGTCTCCCTTGACCAACCTTGACACACACACACACACACACTCCATCATGGGCACTACTTTGCAAAGCAAACAACAAATGGACACATACACTGTTTCCAGCAGAAGCATGCCGCAGCTCCATTTTTTGAAATCCATCTCAACTGCCCTTTGTCGCTTGCCAGGCTGTGCCAGGTCACCCTCACAAAGGTGGACATGGGGCGATGGCGCCCAGGCGCCCAAGCCCCAGGCAGCATGAGCACACCCCACGCTGCAAACCCTTCTCAGCCACCACAAACCTTTTCCCAGCATCACGCTGCCCAAGACCATGCACAGGTGTGCTGCATTGCAAGGATCCCTGTCATCCCACTGCCATGCCTTAGGACCGTGCACACAACCAGCAAGAGTTAGGTCAGGGTTTATGAAGGTGACAAGTGTTTGACAAGGCCTCCGCATTAGATGCCTGTCTCCAGGACGCAGGACCATGCACAGGTATGCTTATGCCAAGATGTGTCCTTCTTTGTTGTAGCGCCTAGCAGATCATGCACAGGTATGCTTATGCCAAGATGTGTCTCCTTTATTTTAGCGCCTAGCAGGTCATTCGCAGCTATGCGCTTGCCAAAAATGACTTTTCAATCCTAGAGGGAAGGCCCTCATCATGCATTTGAGGACAGCGCACATTTTTGGGACAAGTGCAAGCATTCTGGCTGGGAAATTTTAGTTTGCAAAAACCAGCAAGCTTTTTTTTCTTTCTGGTTCTTTTTAGAAGGACGAGTTACTTGCCTTATTATTTCTCAGCTGCCCTCAATTTAAATGCAGCAAAGCATGTGCACCTTACCTCATGTGCACCTTACTTTACCTTAAGCAAAGCATTGGATTAGGGCTTTGGTCCAAAGGTCTGATTGCTAGCTGTCAAGGAGTACATGTATACGTTTTCCAGATGGCTTGCCTGCTGGCCATATCTCCTGTATTTATATATGAGTGTATTTCAGCTTTGAATGCTTCCATAGCATTAAGACTAGAAGAGGGCCATGGTCAGCTTCTGCACATCATTCATTGAAAGCAATGTGGATCGACTCCTTCATACCAGCTTTGCCAGAGGAAGTACAAATACGCATTTTTGTGTCAGCTCACGCAAAGGCAAAGAATTTGCATGGCCTCCTGGGCTAGTAAAAACCTGTGGCATACAGGAAAAGGTGATGTGGCTGATTGCATAAAGTAATGGAGATCATGGTGTTAGTCACAAACTTGAAAGAAGCTCGGAATTCAGTTGCTAATGTACCAGGCTAAAAAACAGCTCAGATGGGTCTTGCCTTGTGTTTGGAGCTTCAATTGCCCACACATATGCTCAACTAGAACAAATTGACTATGCACACCCCCATGTGAGGGAGGTTTGCATTTTCAGTGATGCATCCATCCTGTGGTGATCTATGGCAGATTACAGGTTGGCAGGAGATTTTTTTGTTGGGATTCCTGACCCAGCCTGACTCCAGAGGTTTAACGTAAAACCTTCTGTTTTATTTAATTGATATTTTGCACACTCAAAATTTTGGATGTTTGGTGTAAATCCAGAGGTCGGAAAGTTCCCTTTTATTGCCGGACATGCTCCTTCACGTGCTTCTTTTTCAAGTCCATGCCAACCTTGATCATACAAAAACGGCCCATAGCTCCATCCTGGGACCGATTTTTTTTCCAGGAATATCTTTTCATGACTCCATATACTATGCTAACATCCTGCATATTAAAAAGGAAAGAAGGAGGTCGAAATTAGATCTTTTTGGCAACCCCTGTGCTGGATTTTTAAAAGGGAAATTATGTTTCTGACCAACCACTGGGTCTCTTCATTTCTTTTGCAATGACATTTTATTACAAGGGCTCTAAATCAATTATTTCAACCAGTTTGGTGTAGTGCTCACCCAATTCGGTGTAGTACATGATCTGAAATTGAATTTTGGTAGTTCAAAAGTAGGGTTCACACCGCGGGTGATTTGGCAGGGTGCCCTAATCTGGGCCGTCCCTAGAGCCTGTTACACAGCTACATCTTCACCCTGACTTGAGTGTCCCAGGTTGAGGGCACCCTGTGAAATGAGCATTTCAAAACACCTGTTTTTTGGGGGGAGGAGTTTACCCACCTCCGATGTGAACCTCCAACTCTTATATGAAGAGAGGTTTGCATGCTCCAAATTTCAGACAATGGCCTGGAAGGGAGTTGGGGCAAATTTCCAGTTGAGGGAGATGCCCAAAATGGCCAAAAGTGATTTTTTTGGTTTACATCACCACCATCGTTATTTTTATTCTTTTTACCACGATTTCAATGATTTTTGAAAAATTAAAACTTGTTTTCAGTGGCCTTTTCAGAAAATCGAATTCCGCTTCAGAAAATTGAATTCCTCTGAGATTTAAAAAAAGAGCATTTTTAATTCATCCCCCTCCAAATGATATCCTGGAAAATCCCAGCATTTAAAATAAATTTCACCGTAAATAGCCAAGTCCGGTGAACCAATAATCGGAAGGCCAGAATTTGGGGACCAGCCCAGAGCACTGGCCCACTGGAAATGGGATCGTTGTTAGTGTTACTATTATTGTTGCTGTGAAAATGAAAATGATTACATTAATGATAATAATGATGATGCTGACGATGTAAGTGGTAAAAGTAATAATAATGATGATGCTGATAATAAGAGCCACAAAGGTTACAAGGGAAGAAGATGATGATAATAACGATAATGGCAATGGTAATAATAATGATAAATTAAAATTTAATTAAAAACTTTTTTTGTATATTGCATTAACGGCACGTTTCCAACCACTTGCAATTAATTCGCAATTAATTGCTTTTGTTAATTGCCTTTAATAAAAAATTGCAGAATTAATTGCTTTTGCGTTTCCGAACCTTTTTGTGAGCGCAATTAATTGGTCAAATATTGGAAATCCATTGCATGGCCAAGCAGCTCTTGACCAAGCCAGCCTCTTCCGTGCACACCCCCTGAAGCTGCCTGCCTCCACTGGGGATTTGACCAGGGGCCCCATGGGCCAGTTTGACCCATGATGTGCGGCATGCATTGACAAAGTGAACAAGCGTTCCTCTTTCAAGCCTTTAAAGCCTTCAAATTTGGCTCTCTATGTTAAACCCTTCAAAGGCCTTTTTGGAAATTCCTGCCTGGCCCTATGTCATTAGTCAGCTAGTCTTTGGAGGTCAACCACCCCGCACACAGTGTGCGTGGAACGGTCTGTGCACGGGAGCAGCATTTGTGACTGCAGATATGAAGGCTTCCTTCAGCTGCAGGAGGGGCAAGGCTCTTGCACAAGAGGTGTACATGAAAGGGAGGGGGAGGGGGGGGCACACGTGGCGTACATGAGAAGGAGGGGAGGGTACAAGGGTAGACGGTAAGGGGTTGACTACTTAAAGGAATTTCCTTAACGTATCCTAATCAGGCGTTGACTTGAATTTCTGAATTAATTGCGAGCAATTAATGGTTAATGGACCCCCCCCCCGGTCCATTAAAGAAAATGCCGTAATTAATTGCAATTTAATCATTAATTGCACTAATTAATTGCCCTTTGGAAACGTGATTTGCAATTAATTCATTTTTTGAATTAATGATTAATTGTTAATTGCCCCTTTGGAAACGTACCGTAAAATGTCTTTTTTGTCATGATTAGGCTTAGTTTCAAAGTTTGGAGTCGAAATTACAGGTTTTGCTCCAATATTCAGCGCAATCAATTTCATATTGGTACCAGCTGGCGGTGCAAAGTTAAAGCAGTTCAAAGTAGCACTCATGATTTGGGACTCTGCTTTCCATAGTATTAATGCTTAGATAACAGAGGTTTTAGTTGCTGCAATAAGGGAGGTGGTTTTACTCTATTTCAGTCTTGAACAAGAGAGCAAATTCCTTCTCCCAGCCACCTGCTGTTGTATATCGTATCCATCATGTGTTCTTTCTACCTATAAATATGCTCAGGAGCTACATGGAGGCTAACACATGCCACTCTTTTGCACCACCCACCGCCTCCTTCCTTACACCTCTGCATATTCTGCATATGTGCAGCATGGAGGCGCTTGTGCACTTTCTAATAAGAAACAAGACTTTAAAAATATTTTTTGGGGATTGCAGGACCCAGGGTGCCACAGGGGTTAATATTTGACCAAGTATATCTGTTCCTTTTTATAAGCAAGATGTTAGCATGGTATACAGAGTTTGCAATATTATGACATTGGCAGTGAAAGATCCCAGGATGGAGTCATGGGCCCTGTTTGAGTTATCTAAGGCCAGGACTGTAATTTTGGGGTCTCCCAAATTTTTTTTATGTTTTTTCAGGAGCCTAAAAAAAAGTAGTGAAAGGGTAGTCCAAAAACTGGGCAGGACCCCCCTGACCCACCCACCCACCCCTAAACCCCCCATGCAGTAACCCCACCCGGACAAAAAGGGTACCAATCTCCTCCTTTTTCAATTCCCCATCCATCTGCATACTCACCATACTGGAAAAGTGAGTTGCAGCAGAGTTATGGGACAAAAAATGAGCAGTGGACGCCCATGCATACCTGCCCTTCCAGGCACCCACAACTGGCTTGCAAGTCCACTAACTGCCCTCCTGACTTCACCATGCATAATCACATCATACATTGTCACTATCCTGGAAGTTTGAACTGGTTTGCCGCATGTTCGCCTCTACACCCCCTGCCGCCCACACCCTTGCGCGCATGGCACTGACTCCCAGCCATGCATACAGCCCCCCCTTTTACTCAATTTGCACCAAAAAGGTGCCGATGGACAGTTCTTGAGCTCAGGAATCCAATGGTGTCTTGAAAGAATTCTGTAGAAGTGGCCCAGAAAAATTCTGGAGGGGGGGTCCCAAATTTTCGAGAAGCCCATTTTCACCGCCAGACACCCCACCCCCCCCCCCCTCCTCGGATCGGACCCATACATATACCAATCGATAGCCCTTAATCCCAGGATTCCGAATATGTTGTTATCTACCGGACATGTACTACCCTTTTAAAAGTTATGCTTCTTGGAGGCTCCTGGTTTTCCTTACAAAATTGCAGAGCTGGACAACTCCCCCCCCAAAAGCATATGTTAAAAATGCTCCCAGCATAGGCGGACCCCAACCTTGGCCGGTCAAGCTTGGTTGCAGAATGTAGCACTGGGGCCAGCCAAGTTTGGGGCCCATATGCCTAATTAGCCGCGGCGTGAACCCTACTTTTTGACCATCAAACCTCCATTCCAGACCAAATACTGCATCAAATTGGGTGGTTTTTAGTGATTTGTAGTCCTTGTGCAAAAAGGATATCATTGCAAAAAAATGAAGTGAAAAGACGCAGTAGTTGATCAGATAAAGGATTTCAGCCATTTACCTAAAAAGAAATTGCAGCTCAAGGGGTGCCAAAAAGGTCACTTTTTGACCTTCCTATTTCCTATTTCTGAATGTGCAGGATGTTAGCATAATATATTGGGCTTACATATACAAAATTTTGAAAGTGAAAAATGATCCCAGGGTGGAGCTTTGGGCCACTTTGGTGTGATTGACAGATTTACAGATTTACGTGGGGGGACCTTCAGCCAGACTGTTCGGCTGATCGGCCTGTGGCTGGTCCTCGCCAGTCAACATGATGTCCAGAAGCTCAGTAACAAACAAAAGAATGCTTGCTGTGTTGCAAGAGGAAATCAGAAACATACTGGACACTTTGGGGTGATCTGGACACCTCTGATTTTAATGAATTTTTGGTGAACATGACAATTTTTCAGAGGGGGTCAGCTGAGGCCCCAAATCAGGTGTTTTTTGCATGCTCCTCGTGCATGTTCTCCGTCACGGGCACTGTTCAAATGTAGGTTCCTGTGGTAACCTGTGAAACTTTCTTTAGCACCAGAGCTCCTAGTGTGCCAGTTACAGAGACCGTGCCTAATCAGCTGCAGCGTGAACCTTAGTTTTCACTACCAAAACTCCACACCTGACCGCCCACTGCACCAAACTGAGTGATTTTTGATGATTTGAATTCATTACAGCAAATGATATCATTGAAAGAGAAATGGAGTGAAAAGACCCAGTGGTTGATGAGATACAGTATTCCAGCCGTTTACCTAAAAGAAAATTCAGCATAAGGGGTGCCAAAAAGGACATTTTTGGACTTCTTTCCTTTTTTTGAGTACGCAAGTTGTTATCACAACATATAAGGGTTACAAACACAATTTTTGGGATTGAAAATGGGTCCCAGGGTGGACCTGTGGGCCCTCTTGGGGTGATCTGAGGCCAGTAGAGTGATCTGGGGTACTTCGTTTCCATCATTTTTTTGGTGAATGTAATATTTTTTTAATACATGCTTCGCTCAGGCGCTACGCCGGAACCTGGGCCCTTACTGCTACTAGGAATGTCAAATCTATTATTATTATTATTATTATTATTATTATTATTATTATTATTATTATTATTATTATGAAAGCACAACGCGCAGTTGCAGCGGGTCCGCATTTGCTTTGCAGAAGCGCCATTGCTTCGCATTTCCTGGAGCACCAAATGCTCACGGCTGATTATAAAAATTAGATATTCATGTTCAGCATTTTGCGCTGATCAAAACGGTGCCCACGGCTCCTGACACCACATCCGCATACTCCGCTCCATCAGCTCGCAGAGCAATCTGCTGCAATCTGGCCCTGCACAAGCGGTCATGAATGAATGCAAATGAAATTACTTAATCGCTCTGCCAAATTTTTATGGCCCAGCTCGCGAAATTTGGCTTCCGCTCCAGACGTAGATCGCTCCGCAGGTCCTTACTAAACCGTGCGAATTGGAGCCTTTGCAAAAACGCAACTGTTTCATCCGGTTTTTATGAGCTGGGGTGACTGACGATGGTTTGGGACCACGAATTCCAGATTCCGAACAAATTTTTACGATGATAAAAGTCGATTGGGGGTCGTCCAGCTCAAGGTGGCCTTAGGTGCAAATCCACACCAAGAATTCTGCGTGGTCCTAATGGCCCCTCGGGCCTCCGGCCCAGGTTCCAATGATGACAAAATTGTTATGACTGGCATGGCTAAACCAAGAATGAACGCGAGGAGGAGCATGTCTGGCAATGTAGGCCAATTGACCCCCTCTGGTAGTTTACGCAAAACGAGTGCTGCAAGCCACCACTGACACTGAAAGTGGGTCTGACAATGGGCCCAATGACAATGGGCCTGACAGTGAAAGTGAGCTGCTGCTGTGCAGCACACATGTTGCTTCTGTGATTCTAATTCATTTTCAGGCCCTGCTGCATGTAAATGGGTGTGACTGGCTGTGATGCAGTCACTGCACCAGGCTGCCTTGCTCGCATGTCCTAGTATGGTAACCTAGTGTCAAGAGTTGTGAGTACGAAAGCTGCTCAGCCACAGGTGGATGTAGCCTCGGCCGTTGACTTTGAGCCAGACATGCAAATAAACTATAGCCTGCCAGGGTTGCTGGTGACCATGATGGCTTTCAAGCGTAATAGGTAAATGCAGCCTCTGCCCTTCACTTTGAGCCACACGTGCAATAAGTGGGGTTGTCCAATTCCATACATGTATGCCATATGTATTGTATCATCCCTGCCAAAAAGACATTCAGTTCTCTGCCTGGCAGAAGAACAGAGGTCCTTGTAAGGAGTGAGAAGAGTGACCTGTCCTTTATGCCAATCTTGCAATAAGCCCACCATTTTTCCCTTTCTTGGGGCAGTTTGCAGGCCTTCTTCGGCTTAGTTTTGCATTAGCCTCTTATATTTTAATCAGGACTTTTAAGCTGCTGACCTGCTCTGGTTTCCCCTGTGTGCTCTGCCTGCCTGCCTGCCCTAAGCCTTGGCTGTTATTCCAGTGTGTCTCCCTCTCTCCAGGTGCTGTTTTGTTTGTAAGGCCACGCAGGCCAGCTTTTGATTCCTGTGGTTTTTGGTCTGTGCCTCATGTAAGTTACTTACTTGCCCCTCACGAGCCAGAATAGAACCGCTTTATAAAGTAAGTAAATACGAATTGGCCAACCCTGCAAGTAAGCCATAGCCTGCCTAAGTCGCTAGTGACCACGATGGCTCTCAAGCGCGATAGGTTCATGCAGCCTCTGCCGCTGGTTTTGAGCCACGCACGCAAATAAGCCATAGCCTGCCAATGTTGCTGGTGTCCATGATGTCTCTTTTGAGAGCGTAGTAGGTGAAATGAAGCTCCTGGCTGCAAAAGTGTCTTGCTGCATTGCTCCTCACCCTGCAGGGTGACATACATGCCGCACATGGACTCCTCATGTTCATGCACATGATGGCTCGCAAGCGTAGTACTTGAAATGGAGTTCCCCCTGCCTGGCTGCAAAAGTGTCTTGCTGCACTGCACGTCACCCTGCAGGGTGACATACATGCCGCACATGGACTCCTCATGTTCATGCGCATGATGGCTCGCAAGCGTAGTACTTGAAATGGAGCTCCCCCTGCCTGGCTGCAAAAGTGTCTTGCTGCATTGCACCTCACTGCAGGATGACATACATGCCGCACATGGACTCCTCATGTTCATGGCCACGGGAAGGAAACAAGAAGCCCAGGGTGAAGAGTTAGATACTGGTGGTTTTAGCACGCGCACAAGGGGTGGGAGCCGGAGCAACGAAAGGGGGCCTGGTGCTGCAAGTGACAGTAGGCAGCTGGATGCGCAGGGTCAGTCCTTTGTTGTAGAAGGGGATGACACGCAGGCAGCTGGAGATTATTGGCTGCAATGGGCGGGGGATCTGGACCCTAATGATGGCCATCAGGTGTGTGTGTCTTCGCTCGTGCGTGTGCGTGTGTGTTCCCTACGATGCCTTTTCCTATTGCAGGCCAGAGCAATAATCATGCACACAAAAAATGCAGAGAAATTGGGATTGCATTGAACTATGCTGTTTTTTTCGAGTGTCTGCATCCATGAGTTTTAATGTGCACATGGTAAAGCTCTTGGTGTCAACCAGGTCTGCCCCTAAATTGATGCAATTTTTGCAGAGGCACATTAGCACGTTTTGGTTGGCAAGAACATGTCACCCGTGCATCTGCTTAGCGGTTTGCAAATTTGTGATCTCATTGTACCCAAGATGGCTAATCACCAGTGCCTTTATTTAAATACGCTCGCTACATGTGTTTGCCAATTTGGAACAGAGCAAAGTTCGCTAACCTCGTTTCAAGAAATCAACTGCACAATCTCAGGAAGGATTAAGTGGCCTACCTTGCTAGAAATGTCTCTTTCCGCATTTCTTCCCGTATGGAATCATGCCGACCATTATGTGATACGACCCATGTTTGTCCAAAAATGGTGACAATAAGAGACACCAGGCCTCTCTCCCACTATCGCACTCCTAACCTCAGATCATCCACAGCTCCACCTGGGACCTTTACTCCCAAAATAAAGCATCTGGACCTACATATATGCTAATTATTCTGCATACTCAAAAGCACAGATGAAGTAAGTAAAAAAATTGACCTCTTGGTCAAGCGGATGGGTCGACCATGCCAATCACTATTGTTTATGAAAACACACAATCACCAAAATATGATGAAAGTCGGAGGACCCCAGATCACTCTCCTGGCCTCAAATCATCCCAAAAAGGCCTGTAGCTCCAACCTTGGACCATTTTTTCATTCATAAATTGTGTTTGTAACCCCCGTATGTGCTGTGCTGTGCTGTCATCCTGCATGTTCAAAAAGGAAAGAAGGAAGTCATATTGACCTTCTTGGCACCCATTGTGCTGGAATTTCCATCAACCACTGGGTCTTTGGACTTCATTTGTTTGCAATGTTATTCCTCTGGTTTAAGTACTCCAAGTCACTTGAATCACACAATTTGGTGCAGTGGGCACTCTGGAATGGAAGTTTGGTAGTCAAAAAGTAGGGTTCACGCCACGGCTAATCGGGCAGGTTCCCCCCAACTGGGGACTGTGAGGCCCTAGCAACTGTAACAGCTCTGCTAATTTGTAAAAGTTAATCACCCAATTTAGTGCCATAGTTGGCCCGGAGTGGAGATGTGGTGGTCAAAAAGTTAAATCCGCGCCATAGCTTATTTGGCAGGTTTTTCAGCAAATTGGGACAATGAAGCCCTGTTGCCTAAAGAGTGCCTACATTATGCATCCTAACTTGTGTCGCAGGTGGTGGGAAACCTGTGTAATGACCATTCTCAATACATCTTTTGGGGGAGGGGAGTGTCCACCTCTCTGGAAAGTGTATTAATTTTTTTCTTGATTTTTGCTCATATTTTTTGTAAAATTAAAAATTTTGGAAAAAGGTTGCCCATGCAGAGGGTCCTAGCTTGGCCATTTTTGGGGTTTCTGCCACAGGAGACTTTTTCTAAGCCTGCCTGGCCCCACGCCTCCCACAACTTTTTATGCATTCCTGTTCTATGATCATAAAGGCACATTTTTGCATAACAGGTGTTAGAAAAATTGGCTCAGTACGAGTGCTAAGTTGCTCAAAAGGGGGAAAAAGGGGCAATGTGGTGAAAAATGGGAAGTTTAAAAACCTATCCCACTTTGTCAGATTTGCCCTTAGGTGTGTAGCTGTGACATAGCAAACACCATTGCAAAAGAAATGAGGTCGATTGGTGGTCAGGCTGGGTCAGGGCGGGCGAGAACATCTGGGGGGGGGGGTAGGTGGACCTCTGAGCCCACATCTCTGTCTCATTCAGGGAGCACTTCCCGTGAGCATTTTGACATTTTAAGTATTATACCATCTTTTCTACCGCAATTAGGCTTAACTTCAACATTTGGGTTCGAAATTCCAAAGGTTGCTCGGATTTCCAGCCAAAGTTTGACCAAACGTAGATCACCGCAGACCCTTGTAACCAGAATGAAAAGTTGCGCCAACAAAGGCACTTCCAACGCACCCTTTTTTACCCCAGTACCAGGGGTCTGTGCAAAGTTATGGCAGTTCAAAGTTGCACACATGATTTTGGACCCTGTGTAGCCCATGTGTGCATAGGCAAATTGTTTCATAACCAAAGCAGATTTTAACGCCTGGACCTACATAGCATTGCTTCACTCACCCACACACTCTCCAGTGTACCATGCATTTTTTTGAAAACTGTTCCTCTTATTAGATAGATAATTGCATACCATTTGTTCAGCAATGTGACTTGAGAAGTTCGTTGTGGAAAAAGCAAGGTTGTTTTTCAAAGTGCAAGAAAGCTGTAGAATTCTGCGTATTCAATTTTTTATTTGAATATATCGAAGAGTTTCAGAGGGGGCTATCTGAGCATACTCCCCAATATGCTCCTTTTTTGCATTTATAGTGCGCCCACTCACAGCCACTTCATCTGACCGGGACAATTTTTGCTCTAAAGTGTAGCTGGCATAACAAGCTACCAGAGCATATGCTCAGATTTGTGTAAGTCGCCCTGTGTGCTGAGATAGACTAGGCTAAAACTCAATGGTGGACGTAAACCCTAGTTTGGTGCCTTTTATGGGAAATTGGCTGAAATCATCATAAAACACCTACCACTGGGTATTTTCACTCCATTTTTTTTTGCAATGATATTTTTTTGTGTCAAGGACCCCAAACCGCTAAAAATCACCCAACTTGGTGCAATGGGTGGTCAGATATGGTGTTTTGGTGGTGAAAACTAGGGTTTACGCCGCGGCTGATTGGGCATGTTTCCCGTGACTGGTTAAAAATGTGCTCCAGTGCTAGAGAAAGGCTGCAAAACAGGAAGGCTACCAAAGGAAGACAAGTTTCAATTTAACCAGTTTTGGGAAGCCTATGCAAAGGAGCATGCAAAAACACCTGATTTTGGGCCTCAGATAGCCCCCTCTGGAAGATTTTCACTGTGATAAGGATGGTCATCAATGGGTCTGGGGAATTCTTGGGCTGTGTCGTGGCACACCTCAACCCAGCCAGACTTCCTGTAAACTCTTATCCTCAAACGAGGATCTTTGAAAAGGATTTCCTTGTTTATTTGAAAGTCATATAGCCGCAATGAGGAAGACGATGTGACCCCAATCTGGCCTTGGGGGGCAGGAAAGTCAAAGCCCCTTTCCCGCCCACCTGTCAGTGCAGGAAGGTAACCAAAATATGTCCCCGTTACCTCCATGTAGCCAGGAGCTCAGATGGAAGCCAGCAGGCGGCCAATGTTCACCTTCCCACTACCTTCTCCATGATTTTGCATACCAGTGCATGGACATGGAGGCACTTCCCCCTCAAGATTTTATTCAGAGCTGCGCAGGAGAGGGGTCGGGGCACTTGATTTGTTTGGAAGATATTGGGTTGTCGGCGATTAACTAGACGAGATAATTTTCACTCTTGCGCCTCCTGCATGAGACCATGCTATTCATACTGATTTCTTGCGCTCCAAAAAAGGATCCAATTGTAGACTCCTTGGGACGGTCTGCTGACATTTATTGATTTACAGTGTTTAAAGGTGTTTACAAATACCGCTCCTAATAAAACCTGCATCACAGGGCTTCTCAGTGCTTGTCGTGTCCTACACATTTTATCAATGTGCCGCAACCTCTTGACTGTGGGTGCAGATCAAGATCACTAAGGACGTCCTCCGCATAGCTGGCTTTGCAGAACCTTATGGTGAAGAAATTTCAGTGCCTATGCAGGTGAGTGTTTACACTCGATGTATCCTATATTCCGCAGACCTGTGATACCATGTCTCGTGATTCTTCAAAACTGGAAGGATCTCAGTGCATCAAAAATTTGAAGGATACTTCAAAGAGTTTGATCATGCGGGGTCACTTTGTAGCGCTTGAAGAGCTAAGAACACAAGCTGAAGATCAAGCCATTAACCCTGTTGCTCTACCCCCCTCTCCTGCAAGAGGCTCTCCTCTCTACGTACCCTTCTAAGCTTTGCATATTTGGCTGTGCAGATGGCTGTGCCACATTAAGTTCTTGTACAATGACATGTGTAAAATAGTAACACATTATTGTATTATTGGTAACGTCAAGGACACGTGTTAAGGTATTAATCCTGTGCATGAGTAATAATTGTGCTCAGGGAATTATTTTTAAACCTAGAGCTCATAGCAAACTCTTTTAAATACTAGAATGACTTCAAATGTTTTTCTTGTGGAAGTTCAGGCTTTGCAAGGGCCCGCTATGAAGAGTACGAAATCTGTGGACTCACAACTTCAGCGTGCAACCCACTGAGTTTTGTTTCACTTTGCTGGATCCACTCCTACTAAAGCTGTCTGGTGCATGCTGTACAAGCTTAAGCCGTCCACCTGGCTTGATGGGGCTGAGCAGCATGCATGCTCACCAATTTTGTGAGGTGGTGCCTTGATCACAGGCAAGGTTCGTGGGCAAGCTCACAGGCCTTGGGTCTGGAGGAGCAGGCCAGACAGCAATGGCAGTAGCCTGTTGCATGGTGATTAGGAACAATCTTTCCAGAGTCCCCTGAACTGTGGAAGGACTAAAACAATTTTGGAGAAAAAAGAGCATTGAACTTGACCTCTATCTAGAACCCCCTGGACTGCCCATTTCTGTCTTTGCACTTCTGCTTTAAGCAAAAAATATTGGAGAGAATACAAGGAAGAGTATCGAACTTGACCTCCATCTAGGACCCCCATACTAAGTAATCCACTCGCCCTTCAGAGCATGGGCATCCGAGCATCTGTGATGGGGCCTTGTGAAAGGCATGTCTTGATTCGGTCCACTTTCCGAGGTCCTGAAATAGAAAGAAATTGGAAGATGGAATTTCAGACTACATGGGCCCTTCCTGCTCTCAATATTTGCTGTAATTCTTATTGTCCCAGCACATTTCACTCAGGACTTGCAACATCTGTTGGACATGCACAGGGTGTCATCTATAGTCACTGCATCAGGTTTTCATCTGAGGTCACTGCGTCAGGATTTCATCTGTTGTCACTGCGTCAGGTTTTCGTCTGTGGCCGTCCACGCTGCCTGTGGGATGACGCCAAGGAGTTCAAGCAGATCACCGTCAAGCTTGCAAAGAAAGGCGCCACTAATTACTTTTCTATTAAGATGGGGCAGCTGGTCAAGAGTTACCTGGCAGAGGAGTGGGACGCGCTCATGGTAAGTTGCGCTGAGCAAGCTGCTCCTTACAACTGTTTTAGGCCGTGCTCTGTCCATGCTCAATGTAAGCTTGCTGCTTTGGAGATGTGGCCATCAGATGACAGAGGCCCTGTCGTGTGCCTGGCCCTCTTTCAATGATGGATAGGCATGCATTTTGTGAGGCAATAAGGCAAAAAGCTGTGTGCTGGGGCGTGCGCTTCTCTCTGTCAGATCGTCGAGAGGACACTTGAAGTGAGTTGTGCTCTGTATGCAGCAAGAGTGGACCTGCTCCTGGCCTTGCAGCCCTTTGACAGGCCATTTTCGTTGCCCTGCCCTCCCTCAGTCACAGTACATGAATGGAAGTAGCAACATCGCAAGCCTGATGAAGGCCATGGTCACTTGGAAGGTGGAGGCCGTACCTGACTTGCCAACAGGGTGTGTACACGACGTAATACTCCTTGTTTATGCTCTCCAGCTTTGCCTTGCTTGTCAGCTGCACAGCTCGTTTTTCCTCTGTGCACGTCACCCATCCCGCTTGTGGCATAATCCTGGCCGTGACCGTCGTGATTGTAAGACAATCAGCGAGCTCTAATGGTTTGCAATTTGAGCTGGAGCGGAGCAGTGTGTTAGTTGTTCCTTATGCTATTGCTATTTATCACCGATAAACATCAGGTTCTTGCGCAGAAGACGCACTCTGTGATTGCCATGCATGAGTTCTTTAATTACACTGCAGTCCATTCATTATTATCACGCTGTCGCGTAAAGGGTCCTTCAATCATCACATCCTGTATATGAGTTTGGACTCGTGTCCTTGAATTATGCAAGATTGGTGGCACTGCATCCAGCACTTTTTTGGTGTGTGTGTGTGTTTGTGTGTATATGTGCGTGTGTGTGCGCCCGCAGATAAGCTGTATACTGCTCACAAATAAAGGCTAAAAAAATGGGTGATCTGCGAATTGCGAAATTTAAGGAACAGCAAAAGCCGCCAAATTTCTTAAACGCAAACCGACCCATTAAATACAAGTAAAAATTTGTGATTTTTCCCTGTAACTCCCTCATTTTGCATGATGTTTTACCTCATCTGTGCCCCCGGGCTGAACCCAAAGAAAATAATCTTACAAGTGACCTTTTCTCCTGGCATAATTCAATTTCCTCGAGCTTGGGGGGGTTGATGGCCTTGTAAGGGGAGTAGTTAGGAGGTGGTTAAGACCCTCCCAAGGTCCTTCCCACCTTGAACCCTCTCTCCAAGAAATGGCTCGTAAAATCCGAAAAACTTGAATGTACACTTATATACAAAATATGTACCTGCCAAACTTGCGAATAAACCATCCCGGGACAAGCTTGTGCACATACATAGGCGGCATTTGGGCACTGTGGCTCTGTATGGCACCCATTCTGAATCTTTGCCTCAATATCAAGTGTATCTTGTAGCGCTACGCAAGTGCATTTCAGTGTGTCAAGAAACTTCGGAATGCCTCTTGCAGGGGCATGCCATGATGAATTATTCTTGTAACCTCAGTCTGTTAAAAGAACTAGATTCACATGCATACGACAGCTCTTTTTGCGCCTTAACCTGTAATTTTAAGTGTACACCAGCACACATGCACGCACATTCCTGGTGCCACAGCATGCTCAGTGCCTCATTCAAGCGCACATCCACAGCATATTGCAGCATGGCCCCCTCCACACTGACACATACGCGCGCGCACACACACACACACGCACACACACACACACGCACACACACACACACACGCACACGCACACACGCACGCACGCACGCACGCACGCACACAGGCACACATACACATACACACACACAAACACACACATGCAGGGGTGTAGCCTGGGATCCTGAGCTGCGCATCTTTCCTGTTCGACTCAGACCCCAGGCAAACTCCCAATCGCAGCAGCGCAAACAGGGTGTTGTCTTAGGATCAGAGAAGAAGAAGCCTGGCAGGAAGAAGCGCTCCCGAAGCTTCAACACAGATGACGAGCAGGTATGCATACAGGCATTGTTTTATGCATGCTGAGCAAGGTTTGTGTCTGCATGTCTACAGAGGGTTGGCCGTGCATACAAAGGGTACATGCATACATATGAAGGGTTGGCCAGTTTCATTCATTAAACCATGCAAATTGTACAGAATGATCGGGGCTGGTTATTCGCGTATAACAGAGATGATGCGGGCTGGAATGGGCCAGCGTCATCCATGCAGCCCTGACCGGCAAGCAAGCCCAAATCACACGGTGCCAATGTGCACCATGGAGGCACTTTGCAAGTCTTTGGAGGCACTTTGGTGCCAATGTGCACCATGGAGGCACTTTGCAAGTCTTTGGAGGCACTTTAGTGCCAATGTGCACCATGGAGGCACTCTGCAAGCCTTGTGGTATCAGAGAGCAAGCACCATGGTATCAGTGGGCAAGCCCTTAAAATGGACCACACAGTGCCGTGCCACCTTTTTTTTCCTGTGTGTGTGTGGGTGTGTGCGCGTGCGCACGCGTGTCTGTCTGTAGTGTCCATGGCATAGTTACAGGGGGGTCAACTGGCCTATATTGCCAGACGTGCTTTTTATCGTGTTTCTTTCTCAAATCAAACAATGGCAACCATTTCCATCACGAAAGTTTATTTGTGAATAATGACAAAATCAGAGGACCCCAGATCACTCTCCTGGCCTCAGACCACCAAATAATCGCCCACAGCTCCACCCTGGAACCTATTGACACACCCCAAAATAAGTTTTTGTGGCGTCTACATAACATGCTTACAAAAACAGGAAAGAAGGAAGTCAACTGAACGGGTGAACTCCTTGGCACTCATTGTGCTGGATTTTCCGAGGGAAATGCCTGAAGCCTTCTATCTCATCAACCACTGGGTCTTTTCACTCCATTTCTTTTGCAATGATTCTTTTGATAGAAAGACTCCAAATCACTTGAAACTATCCAATTGGGTGCAGTAGGTGGTCCAGAATTGATATTTGGTGGTGAATTCTAGGGTTCTTGCTGCGGCTAATTAGGTGTGTGCCCGGTAACAATGAAGACAGTAATATAGGATCCCAAGTTTACAAGTTACCCATTGTGGGGCATCTATGCAGAAAGCATGCAAAAAAACCTGTTTTCAGGCCTCAGATAACCCCCTCTGGCGTAGTTATAATTGCCAATATAAGTAAACACTATTGCCTCAGACACCTTGTGTATAGCATTATGTGGAACAGGCTGCATTCATTACTTTTGGGGTGAGAGACATGGGAGGAATCGCTGTCACACAACCATGAAGCAGAGTGCACTTTTTTTCCCTGTCTGTGGCTTCATTGGTGGGCACAGAATGATTGATGCTGCATTTAAGGTAACTCTCTGGGGTATTTCAGAATGTTCACGCAACATGGAAAAATTATGTATTGTCTGGCTGGCTGAGGCACATTGCGTTCACAGCCCTCAGCCTTTGTTAGAAATCCGACAGATGTGCACAACATGCTGGCACCAAGAAATGGCAGCAATTCCGTTAATAGGTACAGGCTGACATCTAAGCAAAAACCGTTGAGGTCGCAAGTGTACTCAGACTTGCAAAAATAGATGCTGTATCATCCCGTGCCTCACACCTGCTTTTAAACCCATCAGGGTTGGGCGCCTTGAAGTGCACTGATAGGTGTTACACACTCGCTGCCACCATTGCTGAAGGCGATTCACGGGCCTCCACTTTCCACGAATACATCCACTATACTGCAGGAACCAAAGAAGAGCAAGTATGATGCTCAGCGCCGCGCCTCCGCTCCTGGTAGGTGAAGCCGGGGCTTTTCATTGGGTGCACAAAAGGCAGCAAGTGTAGGCAATGTAAGGAATCCCTGTTCATCATTGTTCTGTTCTGGCTGAGAAACATGTGAAAGGAGAGGAGTTATACTACCAATAGACCTGATGGTTTTGGTGGATGATCTAAGACCATGGTAAAATGCATTCTCTTGTGTCAGCAAGTGATGGTGATTGTATGATTAAAACCTAGTTTCTCAAGTGTGCACAATTAATATCTTAGAATGTTCAATTGGGGCCGAAGCTGCTTGTTATAAAAAATTATGTGCTTGGCGTGCCCTTTCACTCTCATTGATTGGGATTGATGTGGTCGAAATAATGTAGAAGAGCCCCATGAAATATTGGAAAGGTATCCAAACTTCGAAATCCCCCTGACACACCCACACCCCCTGCTTCCTCCAAGTGAACCCATATAAGTTTCATCTTGGGATTCCAAATATGACGCCCTCAACAGGATCGACCCTTGATGTCCAAAGTTGTGGCGTTTGCTTGCATTTGAATTAACTTTTTGGTTTTTCATACACGTATGTTCCTCTGTCCAGTATTCTTAACTTTCTTCTGGAATTTTGAAAGGCTGCCAGTGGCACCCGTTTGACTGCGTGTATCAGCTTTTCTCCCCCTCAATAGGGGTACAGGCATCTATTTTTGCCTAGACAGTACAAGTCAAACAGGACAATGGTGCAAAGTACATTTCAGTAAGGATGGATTTAATGGAGACAAGACAATGAACTTCTTGAGTTATGCGACCCAGTTTATATCCTGAGCCTCCTAGCTTGATTCATAAATGTTTGATCATTATTAAGCTTCACCGGCTTGCAAGGCCTTCCAAATCGTTTGTGCTTTGCAACCTGGTGTGAAAACTGCTCAGCATAGAGCTTCCGCAATTGAATCCAGAGGTGTTTTTTTTTTGTCGGTTGCAGCCTTGTCCCTCTTTTTGGTGAAGCCCAATTATGGGACGTGAGGTTGGCAGGCCAAGTAAATAAGTTTCCTAGAGCTGCAAAGTTTGTGTCACTTGTGGTGCAGTTGGCAAAGTTTTAGGGCAAACAAGCTTTGCTGTGTGTCCTGAGCCTCCTAGCTTGATTCATAAATATTTGATCATTATTAAGCTTCACCGGCTTGCAAGGCCTTCCAAATCGTTTGTGCTTTGCAACCTGGTGTGAAAACTGCTCAGCATAAAGCTTCCGCAATTGAATCCAGAGGTGTTTTTTTTTGTCGGTTGCAGCCTTGTCCCTCTTTTTGGTGAAGCCCAATTATGGGACGTGAGGTTGGCAGGCCAAGTAAATAAGTTTCCTAGAGCTGCAAAGTTTGTGTCACTTGTGGTGCAGTTGGCAAAGTTTTAGGGCAAACAAGCTTTGCTGTGTGCCCTCAACTTTGCCGGGCAGCCCTGCAATGTTGGGGGGCTGGAGAAGCCATAGGCAAAGTTGTTTAAAACTTTGAACTTCTATATTTCATGGCTAGGAAGGAGATGGCCAGCATGGACCACCCAGAACATGTCCGCCCTCAGGGTAGTTGGATATCTCACAGCAGGCACATTTAAATGTCTGCACGGGTGGCAGGGCTGATGCTTGCTAGCTAAAAAAAGTGGCCAGACAACCCACACAGCACGCACTCCGCCCTGAGGAGGCTTGGCATGCAGGCCCAGCAAAACCTGTTGCTTGTTGCACGGTTTTCATGGTTTGACTGACATATATTTGGTAGCTTGAAAGTGAACCAGAGTATGTGTGAGAGAGAGAGGGGCACAAGAACCCATAGATTTGCAAGTTTTGTATTTTTTTAGGGCACTTGTAAAGCCACCTTACTCAAGATAATTGGATGTAAAAAAGTGAAGAGCTTATTCAATGCAGGACTATAATTATTTTGAGTCCTTGCAAAGCATGGTGCTCCATTTGCACCATGGAGCACGGTGCAAATTGTTGTATTGGCTACCGTATGTGAAAAACAGGCGTTTCACCGAGTGGAGCCAGTGCCTTGCATTCAGGATTCAATTGTCCTGGATGAAGGAGGGATTGTGATGAGAAAGATTTTTTGTGATGAGAAACTGGTATTTCAATGTGCATTCAATGCACTTTGTTGTGCCTGCTTCGCACTCGTGACCCCCCCTGTTGGGAAAAGGATATGTGACAGTAGTTGAGCAAATTGATGTGCATTCAACGTAGCTGCAGCTGTCTCTCTGTCCTGCCTACACCGCCTGGCACTTGCAGATTTACAGATTAAAACGAGAATAAGGACGTGACCACACACAGGCACAAGTAACACACATAATAAACACCTGGCACCTGAACTGTGTTGCTCATCACAGCAGCTCCAAAATAACATGACTACACGCAGGCACAAGTAAAATGCAAGCACGACCCTACGCAGGCACCTTTGTCTCACATTGCTGACGACAGTCCTCCTCGATTCACACCTGTTAGCACTCCTGCATTGACCCTCGGTGGAAGAACTCTTTCTTTTGCAGGTGGCTTTGACAATGGCAGCCTCAAGGTGAAAGTGAAGAACAAAGGTGGCAGGCCGCGCAAGGTTGCACCTGCTGCAGCTGCAGCTGCAGGGGGTGAAGCAGGTATGCTCTCGGTCACCTCAACAAGTGACACCAGCTTCAGGTCATGTGCAGTATGTTGTGGTGAACACAGATTGATGTAGCGCTGTTGCTGCTGCTCATAGTGCATGTGCTGATCCACCAGAACTTGCTGCATGCGCCGTTGGTCATAGCAGGCTGCGTGCTCCCCTCCCATCAGCCTGCATTCCTGCAACGATGCGCCTTTGCCTGCATGCGCCCTTGATCATAGGATGCTGCATGCTCCTCCCCCATGAGCCTGCAATGCAGGCCCTGCATTCCTGCAGTTATATGCCTTTGCCTGCATGCGCCCTTGATCATAGGATGCTGCATGCTCCTCCCCCATGAGCCTGCAATGCAGGCCCTGCATGCCTGCAGTTATATGCCTTTGCCTGCATGCGCCCTTGATCATAGGATGCTGCATGCTCCTCCCCCATGAGCCTGCAATGCAGGCCCTGCATGCCTGCAGTTATATGCCTTTGCCTGCATGCGCCCTTGATCATAGGATGCTGCATGCTCCTCCCCCATGAGCCTGCAATGCAGGCCCTGCATTCCTGCAGTTATATGCTTTTGCCTGCATGCGCCCTTGATCATAGGATGCTGCATGCTCCTCCCCCGTTAGCCTGCATTCCTGCAACAATGTACTTTTGCCTGCATGCGCCTCTGCCATCTCTGCTGCGATGTGCTTTTGCCAAACATATGCAGGAGCAAGTGTGGCAGCAAGAGGGGCAGCAGCAGGAACAGCAGGAGCAAGCACACGCGGGCGACCCCGGAAGTCGACTGTCAAGATACATGAGCAGGTGTGGGGGGGTTGGTGTGGGGTGGGTGTGGTGTGGTTGTGGAGTGCCCTCCTATCCAGCGCATCTGACGGTGTCCTCACCAAAGTGGTGCCTGTAAGGATGCTTGCAAGGATTGTGCATATAGGTACTCCCAGGCAAAGTGCCACAGGGGGCTCCTGCGCTGCTTGTCAAAAATGGTGTTCTCAAGAATAAGCTTTTGAACCGGTCTTCTCAGTGGGAAATTGACGGGGGCATTATCTCTAATTCAAGCCTTGGTTCATTCTCTTTGCCCTCAGACGGTGTGCGAGAGCAGAGAGCGCTCATCCTCATCGACATTCACTGCCATCTACTTGCTCTGCTTGTGTTTTCTTTCCAGATGCAATGAAATAATGGCCTGTAAGCAGCGAGAGTGATGGCATCAGCCGAGATTAATGCTCGTCCTTGCTCAGAACTCAATGCTTGTGCTGACCTTGCTTCTACTTGCTTACCAGGTGCGAGAGGACAATGATGGCAACAGTGACAGCAGCAGCAGCAGTCAAGATGATGAGGGAGTGCAAGGTGCTACAGCAGCAGGTGCCCTCGCTCCAAGGGGGGGTGCAGGTATGGCGCAAGCTTCTGTGCTGCCAAGGAGCACTGCAGGCACAAGCTCGGGAGCTGCAGACATCGGTGGTGGCATGCAGGAGCAAAGGCAGCAACAGCAACAGCAGCTTGAGCGCTTGCGAGCAAGCCGGAATATTGGACTGAAATGTGGACCAGGTCAGCCGCCCTTGGGGTTTGCAGGCGCAGCTGCAGCTGATGCAGGATTGCCAGCAATCCGGAAAGTTGGACTGAAAAGTGGACCAGGCCAGTCGCCCTCGGGGTTTGCGGGCGCAGCTGTAGCTGATGCAGGACTGCCAGCAATCGGGAACATTGGACTGAAGAGTGGACCAGGCCAGTCGCCCTCGGGGTTTGCAGGCGCAGCTGTAGCTGATGCAGCATTGCCAGCAATCCGGAACATTGGACTGAAGTGTGGACCAGGCCAGTCGCCCTCGGGGTTTGCGGGCGCAGCTGTAGCTGATGCAGGATTGAATGCAACATCAGCGTTCACATCCATGCCAGTGCCTGGCATCAAAGCAGCAGAGTCAGCGGCAGCAGCAGCAGTAGCAGCAAGCAATGCTGTAGGGAAAGGCAGGACATCAGGACTGGGACTGCTGAATCGGAACAGCGCCTTCAAAGGTGGGAGGCAAATTTTGCAGCTCCCGTTGCTCTGCCTGTTGCACAAGGCGCTTGCTCCGTCTGTTGCATTGAGCTCTGTCTTGCGTGAAGCTGTTTGGCCTGAGCTGGGGTTGAAGAGAGTACCCAGGTACTGAGCCTGGCATGTGCCTGAGTGTACACGTGTCTTTTTGCATAAGGCTATCATCACCAGGTTTCCTTATTAGAAGGTCATACCTGCTGTCAACTTTTTGGAGAGAAGCTGGTCCTGATATTGTTATGGATATTTCAAGAGAGGAAGGAATCTTGGGCATGCATGATAAGCCCAGCAGTGCAGGGGACTTGATGAGCTTTTGCACTGCCACAGTTGCTTTGCACCTTGCCTCCTCTCTCTCTCTCTCTCTCTCTCTCTCTCTCTCTCTCTCTCTCTCTCTCTCTCTCTCTCTCTCTCTCTCTCACATATGTGTATGTGTCTATATATGTGTGTGTATGTATGTTTATGTATGCATATTTGTATATATGTGCACACACACTTCATATGTAAATTTGTGTATACACACAATATCCCCTTATATACCTCTCAATTCCTCAGGAGCATGTTGCACCATAGCATGGAGTTATCGATATAATATCCCCTCATATACCTCTCAGTTTCTCAGAAGCATGCTGCACCATAGCATGTAGTTATTGGTACAGCATCCCCTCATATGTCTCTCTCAGTTTCCCAGGAGCATGTTGCACCATATCATGGAGTGATTGACACAACATCCCCTCTTATACCTCTCTTAATTCCTCAGGAGCATGTTGCACCATACCATGGATTTATTGATACAATATCCCCTCATATACCTCTCTCTGTTCTCAGAAGCATGTTGCACCATAGCATGGAGTTATTGAAGAAGGTGCTGGTCACTGTGCAGCATTACACCTCCTAGGTCAATTGGTGCTTGCTTGTTTCATCTTTTGCAGGCCCCACTGTGCAGCATTACACCTCCTAGGTCAATTGCTTCTTTAATCTTTTCCAGGACCCACTGTGCAGCATTACACCTTCAAGGTTATTTGGTGCTTGCTTGTTTCATCTTTTTCAGGCCCTACTGTGCAGCCAGCGCAAGCATCTGGCAGTGGAGGGGGCGGGAATGGAGGTCTGCAGCTTCTGCATCATGCTCGTGCCGGCTCACCATCACAAGCTCCAAGCAACCAGTGAGTGGCATTCATTGCATGCAATCCTTGTTCATATTCCAGGTGCTCAAAGCCGGGTGCTTACCCAAACAGAACAGCAAGCGCATGCAATCGCGAGGGAGATTTAGAACAGGGCGCTTGTCTAAAATCTGGTCACTGTGTGCTGACCTTGTCAATATCTTTTTGGACACCTGTTTCTGAGGTGGCTTCTGTGCTTCTTCTTTGCGTTTGTTTGCAGCCAAGGAAACGCTGCTCTGGCAAAAATCAAGCTTGATATCCATGAGTACGAGCAAAGATTTGAATGCGCCCTTGTGATCCAGAAGGAGCGCCATGCGCAGATGAAGGAAGCAGCAGACAAGGTAAAGTGTGGTTGTGATTGTCCAGCAAGGCATGAAGCAAACTTTGTGAATTCGTGCAGTGTAGGACTGAAAACTCCCTTAAAAACAAATCAGGGATGGAACCTGTTTGTGAAACACGAGTTTTACAGATTCCAAAAAAACGGCCAAATATTGCGAACAGGAAAATTGAAATTTTTTTAGTATGTGATTAAAGGGGTTTACAAAGGGGTTTACAATGGTGGCCTACAGCCCGAGACTCTGGCTGATCGGTCGCCGGTGAAACATGCTCAACCAGCATCAGATTTGAGACCTAGTTTGAAACCAATTGACATGTTTGAAATCAGATGTGAAACACCAAAATCAAGACAAGAGAGAGCGCCTGAAACTCCGAGTTTGAGCACCAAGTTTAATCTGTGACAGGAGATACAAGAGGCAATGAGACATTCAGGACGCAGTTCCACGGAAGCTCTGGCACACACTCAAGTGGAGGTTCACCCCAACAGAAGGCTGGACAGCACACTCAACGGAAAGGCCGCAGGCTGCTGTCAATGTCCCAGCCTGTCTGCTCAGAGCTCTGGCACACCCAAAATGCGGCACAGACAGAGGGGCCTTGTAAGCACACACATGCGGGCCTCACCATAAAGACTTCTGAGGCAGACACAGCAAGGACTGAGGCATGGACTGCCAGCGACGGTGATGCACATGCAAACACGCATGCCTGGCCCTAGCACACGTCTGCGAAAGACCACAGGCCACAGCACAGCATGCCCAGACAGGCGGTGACCACACGCGAGCACACACTGAGCCATATCCATGCAGGGTCTGACCTTGGTGCACTGAGTCCACCAAAAGCTCGCATGGGCCTACACTCCTCCCATCAAACTGCCCCCATGCATCAACAGCACAGCCACAAGATGTCACGCTCCCGAACCCACCAATCTAATCGAAGTGCAAAGGCCGCACCGAGTCGTTTGAGGGGCGGCGAGGGGGGGCATTCATTTTCTGGTCCTCTGGAGTCACTTCTAAATCGCGTCCCATTGCCCCCTCCACCGCCTCGCCGCCTGCGTCTGCTACTCTCTGCAGCTGCTTCTTGGCCCAGGCCTTCGCACGCTTCTGTTGTCGAGGAGTTGGGGCGGGGTCCTGCTGTTGGTCCTGCTGCCAGCGTGAGGGTTTGCCGCTGCATGCAAGCGCATGCAAGCGTTGCCCGGGGGAGCGACCACGAGGAGGTACCCCACGCTGGACTTTCGTGCCCCCCCTCGTATGTGATTAAAAGTCGTAATTTTCCACCTGTTTCTGCCTCATTTTCCACTATTCTCGCCTCCACTGTGCCTTCAGGCTGAGCCAAAGTTGCATAATCTCACTAAGGACCCTTCTGTCCTGGCATTCTTCAATGTTCATGAACTTGGGAAGGATGTTAGCCTTGTAAGGGGGGTAGAAAACCCGCCCAAAATCCCTCCCACCCAAACCCCTCCCAAAAATGGTCCATAAAATCCGTGGAAATACATGACAATTTGGATTTCACACGTATCTTTGCAAACGGCAACTCCCAAACTCATCAATGACCCATCCCTGCCAAAAATGGAATTGTCAGATTTTTATGCTTCAGGGGATCCCCAAGTGTCTGCATCTGCAAGCAACCTGAGTGTCTGGTGCACTGCATTCCAAATGTGTTCATGTCTTCTGGAATGTGTTTTAATGCATATGTCCCACCACCTTTGCATGCACTCTCAGTCAGAGACAGCCCTCTGTGCTCTTGCGTTACTGCCCTCAGTTGATGATGGAGTGATGCCAGAGTGATGATCTCCCATCCTTTTTTGATTGGGTACAGCCATGAAACTCCTCCTTTCCTTTTTCTGCTGTGCTTTCCTCTCCCTAGGTCCAGCAGCTGGCTGTTGATCTCAGCAAGCTAGAGGAAGCTCTGGGCCGCTTTGAGAAGTGCGGCCTCTCAAAGGAGGACAGAGATCTGCTATGCTCGCACTTAATCTTACCAGGCATGGCCAAGGTGCAGGAAGACCTTGAAGCAAGACATCAAGAGGCAACCGCGGCACGTGGATTGTGGGAGTCGGCCAAGAAAGCTGAAAAGCAGGCCTATGAGGAGTATGATAATATGCAAGCCAGGATTGATAGCTGAGAAGGCTATTCTCTCACGTTTTTTCCCTCGCTGTCTCATACTAGACATGTTAAATGGAGGGGTCTGTGTGGCATGTGTGCCTTCTTGAACAGTGCTGGGGATTGCAGCTCCTCCTGGTGAATACTTCTACATTTCTACTTGCTTGAGTTGTCGCATCTTGATTTCGAATGTGACTAAGCATTAGTGATTGTGAAAGCCTTCACTTGTGAGGCGGTCATGACCTGCAGCATGCAAGCATGATGGAGGAAGAAAGGAAACAAAGCTCAGGCTATGACTGACTGCGTATGCTTGGGAAGTGAGATAAACAAATCGTCTTCACCATTGCTATGGAAAGAAAGGAAAAGAAGAATGTGTAGGCAGCAGAAAGCCTCCCACATCAATTTAGGTAAAGGAGGGAACCGAGGGCCGAGTCAACATGTGTCCGCCCCAACAAGGGAAAAGAAAAGGGGTCAATGAGGATCAGGATAATTGTTTTCAGCACACGTGCCCAGGGGTGACTAGGACTAGCAGTACCCTGCGCCTTATCTTGGCAATGAGAATCAAAAGAAGCTTTTTCGAGAGCGCGTCTGGTTCAATAACTTATTGAATAGGTATGGCAACTATCATGTGAACAACTCCCAGTGGAAAAGAATAACATGGCAGAGGACAGCACCTGTACAGACAGCATAAGAACCTAGCCGGATATTAAAGTATTGCCTCGTCCACCACCACAAACACCAGCAGCAGGAGCTGTCAGACAAGACAGCAGCAGCAAGAGTCCAAAGAATGAGAGCAGTACCAGCTACTCCCGCCAAGCACAAGCCAATCGTCAACACCTCCCTCTAGCGCACCCATCCACAGGTGAAAGAAAGAAAGAAAAACTACGCAGGCAGTGAAAACACTCCCCACATCAATTAAGGAAAAGAGGATATCTAGGGCCGAGGCACCATGTATCCCCTTCACCAAGAGAAACAAAACAAAAAAATCAGGAAAAGAGAGACACATTAGCTCAGAAGAGCCGTGAGTCCCCTCCACCATGAAGCTACAAAAAGAAGACCCTTATGGGGATCTGGAGGGTTATTAGGATCACCCAGCCCCATAACCTGGCTGCGAGAAGTATTGTTGTTTTCAATAGCATGCCTAGTGGTAACAAGCTTGTTGTCATACATGACAGAATGGGCATGAAGTTTGCGAGCAAGTTTTATGGCGCATTGGTTGTCAAGTCCCAGCTGTTTTAACTGGTTGAGGGTGTGCTTAGTGTAGCAGGTCCCACCAACATCCAAAAGGATGGCGCCTTCAATTAAAGTGCACAATCTCAGACTTGGCAGCATTTCTTACCAACCTTTTCCGCTAAGCATACGCATGTAGCCTATCTAACATCAGTTGGAGCTGATCAGGAAGGTTACTGGTGAGACACAGATCGTCTGCATACAGCATGTGAGTGACTCAAATGAATAGGGTTACATAGCTGTACCTGCCTACAAGGGTTACAAGCCATCGCTGCTGCCCCAGGTGAGGCCAGCAAGGCCACTGTGGGGTTTTGGCCTTCAGCCAGGTGGTTTGACTGCTCAGCCTGCTGGTCTCTGCCAGCCAAACAAAAACGTTCATGATATCAGAAAGAAAGAAATACATATGACTTGAGCCTTGCTCAAGAATACGACAAACGTCTTCATTACGCTACTCAGAATAGTAAAAGCCAGTAGGACCAAGGGAAAACATTGTCTGTGGAGAAGCCTCAAAGATGAGATGAGCATACTTGTTCCGAAGAGCACAAACACTAGCACGATTGTACAGGAAAAGGGCATGTCTTTTGTCTTGCAAATCTTGCAATTCACATAAATCACAGTGACCAATCACACCAGACTGCTAACAAGATCTCTCTAATTCCATTGTGTGGGTGCTCAGGCTAAAGCAAGGAATGCTTCTCTGCACATGTCTTCTCAAATGTAAAATAAGATACCTAGGGGCCTTGTAAGGCACAGCTTCAGCACTCACAGGATTTAAAGGAGAAGCAAACCAACGATGATAAGTAACCCGCCAAGGCCAACAGAGATATTCATGGTAGTCCATGCCTGTCCAGCGCCAGCATCTTTTACCAACAACTGCAGCAAACGGACAGAATAGAGGGGAAGAAGGACAATCTGCAAGTATGGCGAAGGACATGTCATTCCGAGCAAACGGAACAAATTCTCGGGCCACACTCTGAAGTTAAATAAAGTCTATGACAGCCAGGTCCAGTTGCGTGCTTTAAGGGAAGGTTTCTTAACATGCAATCTACTAGGTATATGAAGTAAACAACTGGGGCTTGACCATCAACATGCTCCATGAAACTTGCTCGCAAACTCCATGTCCATTTTGTTGCGTATGCCAACAACCGAGTCACCACCAGACGGAGAAAATGGCAAACACTGCAATAGAACCCCAAAGCTAGCCACCTAGACAGAGGACACGTTCTAGACACAGAGCAAGGCTAGCTTCTCTTATGCACTTAATCCACACTTGCACGCAATATAATGATCTGTCCTCCACCCAAAATGTTTACCCGGAAGCCAAGGATGCCCTCAACACCCCACCTGGAGATGCTTCCACCATCAGAGCCAATCTGCCCGGCTTGCAAGAAGAGGACCCCACAGATGGGCCTCCCAGCAAGCGCACACGCTCAACAAAAAGGCACAATTCCAGATCTATGCCCCAACAGTGTTGCCAGGGCATCTCAGGATCAAGTGTCAATCATAATGATGCAGATTGCATCTATGCAGAACCTACCCATTTTTACTCAGCAGCCACAAGCCAAAATGGCACGCCTTCCATTCCCCTCACACACCCTAAAACCGCAAACAGCCCAAATTAACAGATTGGTGGCCAGAATCCTAGGAATAAGAGGAAGAAATTACTTCATATAGATACATAATTTCTGACCCCAAACAAAAACGCTCTAGCTCCAAATTATGATGGCGGTAGTAACTGAAAATACAGAGAAATTCTGTAAAGAATCTGATTCAGGAGACCACAGCAAACCATGCCATCAACGCCATCTACTACTATGCCTTAGACCGTCTAATGTGACATTACACATATAGATGCATGGAGAATCAATCCAGCAAAGAGAAATGACATGAGAAGTTAACCCCCAAAGAAAAAAAAGAAAGACTGCGCATGCCAAATTGGCTGCGTGCATTAAGGAAAGGTAACCTGTCCTGAAAGCAGGGCCCCACCAAACAGACCAAGAGAAAGAGCAAGAGGAAGAGGAAGCACAGATGCGTGAACGTTATTTGCAGCAATTAAGAACCCTGAACTTGGAACAAGGCTTTTTTTCCTTCCTGTTAACAAGAAAAGCAAAAGGGAAAAATTACGTAGGCAGTGAGATCATTCCGTACATCAATTAATGTAGGCCAATCAATGACAACATTAATTGGCCTACATATTGCGCAGAGTGGGCATAGAGCTTTCGTGCAAGCTTGGTAGACCTTTGCAGGTAAACCCCTAGTTTGTTTTAGTTGATCCAGGGTACGGGCAGTATAGACAGTCCCGTCCACACCCAGGAGGATTGTGTGGAGAGTAATCTTAGCACCTTGAAGTTGTTGGCACAGTTGTTTGTGTTGTTGCTGAGGCTTGAGCTGGGCACCAGGCCTTGAATCTCCGCAGCATTTAATTTTCATTAAGGCTGCGGTCACACACAATTTTTTTCGTTTTTTTTTGACTTTTTTTTCCGTCGGAAAGTGAAAAAATTTGCGGTCACACAATTTTTTTCGGATTTTTCAATCTCGACGGAAAAAAATTTAAGCGTCCACACGGGATTTTTTTTTCAGATTTTTTTTTCAGTGCTCAGCCTCCCTGGGAGCGCCCCTTCCAGGCCGTTTTTGGCAGGCCCTTACATAAGGACCATAAGTGCTGCCCTTCTCCTTGTATGGCTGGCAGCCATCATGCCACAGCTAGCAACTGAGCAGTCAGACTTCTCAACTTGGGCCCTGAAAGCTCTGATTCCAGCCGTCACCTTGGTTCTGGATGGTAGTAACCACACAGCGCAGCTTGCAGCCTGCCTTGCCATGGTCCAAGCAGGGCACATGGGAGGTGGCAAGAAAGCAAGGGGCTTCTGGAGCGTAAGGGAGGTGATAATTTGTTTCATAATCATGCAAGCGCGCTTCCTCTTTGTGAGTGCCCCCTCAATTCTGACTTGAAGGGGCACTCATGCATGGGGCATGCATGGGACCCAATCCCTCTTCTCCTCCCTTCCGTCCTTCACACTCTACTCATCCTGCCCTGCCCTTGAAATACAACCCTTCTTTTGGAATTCAGGAGAAGCAAGTGCTCGGGGACTGGGCCAACATTGGAAGGACTCAGCCTGAATATGTGGCTGTCCAGTTCAAGCAAGCTTTCCGCATGAGCAAGCCGGCCTTTAAAACCCTGTGTGAAACGCACTGTGCCACTCATGCAAGCTTGACACACAAATGCGGAATGCAATCCCTGTTGAGAAGAGGCAGGAAATGTTTTTGGATTAGGCCAGTTCAAGTGCTCACTATCAGATGCTTGCGTGGACTTACGACCTTAGTAAGAGTGCAGTGTGTAATGTCATTCATTGAAGTTGTGTATGTACTATGCAAAGAATTTGTGCCAAGCATGATGGTCTTTCCAGACAGACATGAACTCATGCACATCATGCGAGATTTCAGAGGATTGTGCAATTTGCCTTTTGTGCTGGTGCAATAGACGGAACGTTCATGAGGATTGAAAAACCATTAGTGCGGCTGGGCTCATGCGAAGCGGGCCTGATGCTGTGGGTGCTTATCAAGTCAGGGGCAAGCTTGCATCATACATGGCTCGTGTGCTCAATATTGACCCTGTAGCAGGCCCGCTGCCCACCACCACTGCCTCTGACATGTGCAAGTCCCTGCCAGGCCTCTGTTCCACCTCACCTGACCTGGGCAACAATTGCTTGCTGGCCTGCTTTGGCCCCTTCCCCCTCACATTGTCCCCTTTCTTGCCTTAGGGGGGCACTAATGGATTATCAGAAATAAAATAGTGAAATGTAGATAGAATTGAAGAGTTTTGGTTTTTTTAGGGTTTGCATGCAAGGGGCACTCCCGGGGGGAACTCCCAAACGGTTCCTGAAAAGTGACCCAAACCGAAAAAATTTTCCCAAACACGGTCACTAGTGACTTCTGGCTTGAACGGAATAATTTTTTGGGTGGGCGAAAAAATTTTTCGGTTTTTGTGTGTGACCGCAATTTTTTTTCGCCCAAACTGAAATTTTTTTTCAAAACCGACGGAAAAAAAGTCGAAAAAAATTGTGTGTGACCGCCACCTAAGTGGGCATGGCGGTTTTGGATGTTCAATTCACAAAGTTGCCTGGCTGGAGTTGTGCTGCTTTTTATTTCTTCATTACGTCTCATACTAGAGTTTCCTCTACCTACGTAGTTTTTCTTTTCCTTTCTTTTCTACGGAGTACTCAATGTGAGGGGGGGTAAGGTGGTCTACTAGACCATAATAGCATTTGGGTTGGCAGGGCAAGATAGCATCAGGGCGGCTGGAGGTGCATCTAGCTTGATCAGGAATGCTGGGGTAAAAAAGGTGGGGAGGTATAACACGGTTAGAGACTTGCTCAGTGATGTGCAGGTTATGCTGAGCCAGACGGTGTGCGCTGCCTACGTCCATTTGTAGGAGGTTTGACCCACAAGAGCCTTCGCTGGCCACTTTCAAGATCATTCTGCTAGCAATGTTGTGATGCTCACTTACCATGTTATGGATGGCGGCATTGGCAACCTGAGAGAATGCGGAGGGCGCTATCCATATGGTGACATTTTAGGAGAGGGCATACAAGGTTAGTGGATCTTTTAAAGTGTACTGCTTTTTTTTGGTTGTAGAGGGTGCCTGTGCGGTATTGAAAGATTATGTGTTTCTTTTGGGTTGAGACACATGGCATGTTACAGAAGGCATTGCTAATGCTCTTATTTGCACGAGGTAGCAAGCTCTGGTAATGAGTGCAATAGTCCATCTTGCAATCTGCATGTCAAAGCCTGTGTTCAGCATGCATGTGGGATATCAAAGCATCCTCAAGGTCTGGGAAGTATACTAGATTGGTAACAGGGGAGGAAGATCCAGGTGTACTCGGTCTTGCCTCTTCTTGAGCCAGCCATGCAATGTTGTAGAAGGGGTTGCCGCCTGGGCCAGCGCTAGGGATTCTGGTATCAGTCAGGTTGTTATTTTTGAGGCTAGTCTGATACTCAGCAATCGTATCTGCGCATTCATTCCCAGCTATTCCAGCATGAGATTTGACCTTATAGAAAAACATGTGATTTTGAGAGGTGCGGGCAAGGTTTGAAATTGTCTTGAAGACATATCCTTGTACATGATGCCTGTGCTTCTCTGGATACAGCCTGTACTACAGCGGCTGAGCCTGAGGATTTGCTTTCTGATTCGGTGAAGTGAGCTGTGGCTGTCTGCGGCAATGTTTATGTATTTGAAGGTCAATGCAGCGGCAATTGTAGCCAGTTCATCTCCTATGGTGTTGGTTATACCAGCGCCATTAGGCTCGACTAGATTTTTTTAGCCACTCATAGGATGGTACACACCTGTCCCTAGAACTGTCTTGCCTTGTGCCTGAATCTGGCAGCTGCCGTTTGTGTAGGCCCAGCCTGAGGAATTCCAATTTGCAACTTTGAGCTGGAGGTTTGGATTAAACTGATGATAGGGGCAGTTATATCCGCAGCTGGTTTATGGGGGGACCTTGGCAATTTGCTTCTTGTCTAGGTGAAGCTTTTCACATTTCCCTACCCCATAGGCATAACGGCGTGCCTTACAATGGGGTCGTTGCTCACATGTTTAATGTTCCAGTTGGCTTCTGGAACATTGCTGGCTAAACCTTGGAGCCAGGTAGGGCTCTAGTTGTTCAAGTGGACTCTTGCAGCTGTATTCCACACAGCTATATTTTGTAAGTCCTAGCTATGCTGAGGGTTTCCTTAATTGATGTAGGGAGAGTTTCTCTGCCTACGTAGTTTTTCTTTTCTTGAGGGAGAACAATCTCCTGGCTGGGCCAGGACTGGGGACTGTCGTAGGTAAGTTTACATTTTGGATTGGTGCCAAATGTAAACTTGCAGCAAAGATGCGGGTAGGTATTGAGGAGTTTTGAGTAAATTGAGGACGGCAGAGTAAATAGCATATTGCAGGACTCCTTTGGTGAGACCCTTTCTAGCTTGCTAGTAAGGGAACCTTTAATGCACGCGGCCTTTTGGCTGGCGTAGTCTTTTCTTTTCTTTTCTTTTGCAGGACTCATGTCATGGCCTTATCGTCATACATGGGGTGGCAGACGGAAATCCCCAAAAATCTGGATGAGAGTGAAAGAAAAGAAAAAAAGAAAAGAAAAGTCTACGCAGGCCACAGGCCGCGTGCATGAAGGAAAGGTCCCTTAACTAGCAGGCTAGAAAGGGTCTCACCAAGGGTCCCTCAAAACTACACTAGCTACAGCTAGCCTAGGAGAGGGAAGGAGACTGAACTAATGAGGATCGGGCGGGATGTCGGCCATGCCCCAAGACGCCCAAACTCTTTTTCTCCTTGAATCCACCTCCGCGCGTCCAGCGACCCCCCCCCCAGAAGCCCCCAGTAAGCAAAGAGCATGTCTGGTGTTAATGATAGTGGTTAGTCCCTGTATGGCATGACAGCTCAGCTTGGAAGCTAAGGATTTTGCAATTGCTTTGTGCTTGGATAGGCCCAAATTGACAAGAGGTTTGATCGTGTACTCGTTGTAAATAGTGCCCGCCACGCCAATCAGGATGATGTGTAGAGTCACTTTGTTGTTCCTGTTTGGATTCCTTAAGCTGCGGGTTTTAAGTCTGGTTGTAGTGTGAGCATGCTGAGTTGCTGCAGTTTCTAAAGTGATGAAGGGGTTGGTGTCTGGACAAAATTTCAGTTCAACAAAGTGAATGTCTCTGTCTTGAGGAGAGATCTTAGAAGGATCAAGGTGAGCTTGTCTGCCTGGGATAGATCTCACAAAGATTACATCAGGGCGGCTCTAGTGCCGAGCAGAGGAGCCAGTACCATTAGGAAGAACCCAGTCTGGAATGGTTCGTGAGATGTTTTCTGGAACTTATATCCCCTGATCCAGAAATCTCCCATTATGGCAGGCATCCATACCAATAAGGGATGAGCCAAACCTGCCTTTGCTAAGGGCTTTAACACAGAAGCTAAGGCCAACATGGTGTCTGTTGGTGTGCATACCACTCATAGTTGGATTTGGACATCTGAGGACAACATGATGTATGCTGTCCATATCATCACACAGCGGGCATCTTCCATCGGTGGAAGACCTATTGAATTTAATGGCGTGCTTTTATGTGTAGACTGTCCCTGTGCGGTATTGGACTACATTTATCTGTTGTTTGAGGGTGATCTTAGGAGGAGACCAGAAGGAGTTGCTGATTTCCTTGTTAGCAAGTTGACAGGTTGGGTTGTGAGCTTCTATATTAGCAGTGGTGATGTGGGAATTGGGTTGTATGACATGGTTGAGTCTCTGCCAGCTATTGTAATGGTAGCCAGAAATATCAGCAGAGCCTAACTTGTGTTATTTGTGCATGTGTAATTCAAGTTTGTCGGTCAGGTTGTTGAGGTAGTGGGTTGGGAAAGCGTGGGAGCGGTGCAGGCTATCATTTTGTCTGCGTGAGGTCTTCAATGACTCATTGCTCTCGGAGAGCCAGTATAAATTGTGGAATGGGTCTCAAGCACGTGGGAGTTCAACATCTGTGATGGCCGTGAGGGCTGCAGACCGTGCGCAGGCGTCAGCCCCCTCATTGCCAATGATGCCAGAGTGAGCTTTGACTTTGCAGAAATGAATAGGATAAGGGGATTGTTCCAATATGGTTGATGTAGCACGAATGAGCTCTGCATGTAGGTGATACCTCATGCGCATTGGATTGAGAGTTTGTTTAGAAATCTGGAGGAGGCAGGATGCACTATCAGAGGCAATGTCAATTTGCCCTTGTTGGAGTGCCACTAAAATGCCTGCAAGTTCTGCTCTGTTGATGGTGTTAGTAGGTCCATGACCATTGGGTTTTATGTGCAGCTGTAGGTGTTGGGAGGGTGGAGCAGTGTCCCTTCCCGGTTTGTAAATACCTGAACCAGAAAGTGGTGGGGAGGCATCATCTTTGCGTTTAATTATACTGCCATCTGTGTAGGTGATTTCTCTCCAGTCTTTGATTTTAGGTGTAAACGTCTCCTTGTATTTGGCAGGAAGGAAGGCTGCCCTTGCCTGAGGGCACTTGTGTGAACAGCTATGAATGTCAGGGGGAAGTGATTGGAACTTCTTTTTCCAAGTGTTTGATGAAGAAGGTAGGGTGGGGTTAGGTATGGTGTTGAGCCAGTGCTGGGGTGCCTGGAATTGGATGTTTCCGGCAGGGAATTTGGCAAGCACTTTTGCATGACCCGGGTAATGGTTAAGCCAACTCATGTAAGCGTTGCAACTGAAGCCTCTCCAGTGGGGCAGAAGCATGAAGGTGGCAACTGGCTCTGTGGTTTGGAGGGAGGAGTGTACTGTGTGGCGCAGGAGTCTGAACATAATTTCATCATCATGAGGGGGATGGCAGAAGGAGAAGCCATTGTCGCGTACAGAGAGGGCGTCTGTGTGTGCCCCGAAGACCTGGTCACGGTTACTTGTGCTGAAATAAGTGTTGAAGGTACCGTCAAACTCAAGAGGGTTGGAGAACCTCTCTGTTGAGACCATGCACCATTTGTGTAGGGCTGATCGAATCTGGGGAGGTGTGATTAGCGTGTTAGAATTATGGACCTTTTGCTCTGGGCAGAGAGATGTTTCTGTTGAGCCTTTTGACGTGAGAGCAGTCCCGTGATTTCAGTTGCTGTATCTTTGACAGGGGGCTGGATGGTGGTGTGGATGCCTGCCTTTTGGGCTGCTTCAAAAGCCTCAAGCAGGGTCTAAAGTCTGTCTATAGTCAGCATACCAACGCAGTTGCCATGAGCATTGTAGATACAGGCACATTCAGAGGTAATAACTTCCGGCATCTGTGCTGGCATGGCGACCTCATCAGATGTGTCAGGTTGGAGACTTTCCTTCATCAGGTCAACACTTCTAATGATAATATCACATTGGCATGTTGGCGTGATATCTGTCTGGGGGTTGGTAGGTTGGAAGTCAAAAGTGACATTATTGGGAATGGCGCAGCCGGTAGTTGAGAGCCATGGAGAGTCAGAAAGGCTCTGGGGATTGCCTTCAAAGCCTTGGTTGACAAGATTGTCCAGGTCTACCTTATCGTCCAAGGGGTCTACTGTGTGTTCCGGCCTTTCCTCCTCAAAGGCTTGCACATGGGCATGTAGATCTGGATGCATTTGTAACATATCAGCAGCTTCCCGTTCGGGATGCCATTCCACATAAATCATTTCACAATCTTCAGAGAAGTTGATCCTTTCCGCTTTTTGGGAGTTTGACAGAGGGGCGCACGCAGGGCAGTCCCAGTGCTAATTTGGTTTGCTCAGTGCCCGGTCATTTTTGGGAGCATGCTTTGACATCTATGAGGCAGCCCCAATGGTAAGTGCGATAGCAGGTATCACAGGTGGGCATATTGTCGTAGCATTGAGATTCATGGGTGTGTTCTTTGCTCACAGGGCTCCAGCAGAGTTGGCAGCACGGGTCTTCTTTCATCTTCCTAGGTACATGCTTTGAATAGGCTACTTTCAGCCCATCATTTTGGAAAAAGGGTAAGGCCCACTTTTCAATTCTTACAGGGTGCCATTGGACTTTGTACTGAGTTTGCTGCTTCTCTTGAGAGGATCTCTTGGATTTCCATAAATGTTGCCAGCCCAAAATTTTTAGGATGACATGGTCATAGCGGAAGATGGTGTTGCTAACTTGTTCTGTGCTCAATTCAGCAGCCTTGTCCTGCTTATAGTTCCAGAGCCACTGGGCAACGTCAGTGCCTGGTGTTTTTGGAGGTAGGGGGCATGGAGTTATAATGGGTTGTGTGTGGTATTCTAGGTATGTTGTTGGATCTCGGCTCCCTCTGGGCCTCCTGACCCCAATTTGTGGGGTCTGTGTGGGTTCCAGGGGCAGGGTCTGTGTGAGTGGTGTCAGAAGGGGTTGAGTGGGGTCTATGTCATATGCTTGTGCTTGTGGTCCTTTCACATGAGAGTTGTTTCTATTGCGAGTGCGCCTGTCTTGGCACATGTGCGCCTCTGTATGTGGTTGACTATTTGGGGACGGGCTGTCTTGGCTACTGGGGGGAGCATTTTCTATGTCCATATCTTGAGCATCAAAGAGGGGGTTACTGTAAGTCCTGGAGTCAGGATGTATGTGTGTTTTAGGGGCATTGCCCCCATTGACTGGGTTGCAGTTGGGGGGGGTTGGGGAGAGCATGCCCTGTGTAAAGCTTTGACCAGTTCCAGCCTGCTGGTGTATGTTCTGTTTTCATCAATTCTGCATATGTTGTGTTATTTGTGCAGCGTGATTCAGGGGGTTCAGTGGACGAGCTGTCTTGGCTCTGTGTGATTGTGCTGATGAGATCAGATGTGAGATTGTGAGTGTTGAGAGCATGGGAGAGCTTATTCAGGGCCACGATATGTCTGATCCTGATTTTGCGGATAAACAGGGATGTGAGTTTATTTCCATCAATAATATGACTCATATTATGATGGGTGAGGTTGTCATTGAGAGTGAATTATATTGGGGGCACCAAAAAGGATGTCACGGGGGTCAGAGCTTCAGTAGTGTAGGTATTGAGTGTTATAGTCAAAGGGAGAGGCCATTTTTTCTTCAATGCGCGTGTCCATTCTTGGGGGGCTTTGTGAATGTGAGGTGGAAGCGTCCATGAGATATAGTCTTTGATCTTTTTGCTCTGGTATTTGTTATGCAAAACGGCCTCGCAGGCTATGAGTCCCAGAAGTTCAGATCCAAAGCTTGCTGGTGGAGGAAAGATGCTATTGTGTAGGCCAAATGCTTTTACAGTGTGAAACGCTTTAATGTAGAGGACATCAAAACGGTGAGGGGTCATCATCCCAGCGCATTTGCCGTCCGTATTGCAGGTACTTGCCACCCTTGATCTGTAGATTTCTGGTAGGATAAGGGCGGGCGGGATAGTAGATGGGGAGTATGGGTTGCAGCATCTGGTGGAGTCTAATTAAGGGCCCCTTAAAGGGGTGGCTCGGTTTTGTGTTTATCAAGGTCAGTTTCCTGGATCCAAAACTCACATGAGCTTCTGGATTTAAGATATGTCTGTGGATTAGTGAAATGCACATAAAACATAATTTTGCTGCAAAATTCTGCATTAAAAATTTGCTTCCAAGTGTTACTTGTGTCCGGTTTGTTGAATCCTTGTCACTCTAAATTGGAAAGTTCTAGGTCTGCTGTGGGTAGGAGGAGGTTGGGTCTGCTTTGCTGAGCTTCAACTTCTTGCATGCGCCGGTGGAAGGTTGGCAATATTATTATTTGTTTGTTTCTCCTGGCTCCCATGGGCATGATGGTGTCCATCAAACCCTAAGCAGATCTTCTCTAGAATTCGTTTCTCTGTTGAGTTTGTTTCCATTGCTGACTTATATAGTAATGTTTCAGTTGATTCTACTGGCATACCTAGTTCGGTAACGGGCACCTATCAACTTCAGCCAAGCTGCCCTGTAGGCAGGTAGGCAGGTACAGCTATGCAAAAGATAAGAAAAAAGGAAAAGAAAAACTATGCAACCTGCTCCTTACCTTTTCCCATCTGGCCTTTTTGTAAACCCATGCAAACCCGTGAAAAAGAAAAGAAAAAAGAAAAACTACGTAGGCAGAGAAAACTCTCCCTACATCAATTAAGGAAAAGGAGACCCATTGGCTCGAGAGAGCCGTGAGTCCCCTCCACCACGAAGTTAAAAAAGAAAGAACTAATGTGGACCTGGAGGGTTATTAGAAGCGCCCGGCTCCCGAACCTGGCTGTGGGAGGTATCTTTGTTTTCAATAGCACGTCTTGTGGTAACAAGCTTGTCGGCATAAACAACAGAATGAGCATGCAACTTACGAGCAAGTTTAATGGCACGCTGGTGGTCAAGTCCTAATTTTTTGAATTGGTTCAAAGTGTGCTCAGTGTAACAGGTCCCACCAACACCGAGGAGTATGGTATGAAGGGTCACAGCTTTAGCACTTAAATTCTTGCACAGATCTGCATGCTGCCGCTGTGCCACTTCCAGCTGATGCCCAGGCCTCGTGTCTTCACAATATTTTATTTCAATTAGGTGGACGTGCCGCTGGTCAGCGCTCAGTTGATGGGGCTGTCTCACGCGGCTTGGTCCTCTAGACCTCTGTGAGGTGTCCTGCCTGCTGCGTAGCACATGGTGTGAGCATGGGGCAAAGGGAGAGGAAAAAGTGGGTTTGGCATGATAGAGGGTTATTAGTATAGCATCAGGGCGGCTGGAGGTGAGCCTAGATCTCTTAGGAAAGTTACGAGGAAAGAGGTAAGGGGGTATATCCTGTTTGACGCATGTGCAGGAATACGGAGGTTGTGCTGCGCCAACCTATCATTGTTCCCTACGTCTGTGTGAACTAGGCCTGCTCCCCAGGGGCTTTTACTCATAGCTTTAACAATCATTCTACCAGCAATATTATGGCGTTCAGTTCTCATGTTGGAGATGATATGATTTTGGCAGCCTGAGAGCATGTGGAGAGCGCTGTCTAATTGGCGACAGCCTGGGAGAGGGCAATTAGGGTCAGTGGACTTTTTGAAGAGTACCGCATGTTTTTGATTATAGAGAGTACCAGTGCGATATTGAAAAATGGTGCGCTTTACAGGAAAGGATATACCAGACATGTTCCTAAAGGCATTGCTGATTTTCTTATCTACGTGTGGTAACAAGCTCTGATAGTATGAGTAGTAGCCTGTTTTGGAGTTGGCATATCCAAGTCGGTGTTTTGCATGCATATGAGACTTGAGAGCATCTTGAAGATTGGGGAGGTAGGTGATTTTAGGAACGGGTGCAGGGGCTGTGGGTGCGCCAGCTGCATGTTCCCTTTTTTTGTCCTTGGCTAACCAAAAAACATGGGAAAATGGATTTCTGCCGGGGCCTGCACAGGGGATCCCAGTGTCAGCCACAATATTATTGGCTTGGTTTGCTTGATGTTTTGCAATAGCATCTGCACATTCATGACCAGCAATGCCAGCGTGGGATTTTACTTTGTAAACACAGATATTGGTTTCTGAGTGGCTAATAAGAGTAGAAATGGTTTTGAGGACATCCCCTTGAATGTGTTGTTTGTGCTTCTCAGGGTAAATCAGTTGTTTACGTATTTGATGGAGAGAGGTGAGACTGTCTGAGGCAATGTGTGAATAAGAGTGCGTGATGGCAGCAGCAATTGCTGCTAATTCAGCTCTACATATGGTGTTGGTAATTCCAGCACCGTTAGGTTCAACAAAATGTTTGCTGTCACTGAGAGGGTAGTAGACCCCTGCTCCTATTGCTTGTTTGCCGTTTTGGACATGACAGCTACCATCAGTGTACGCCCATGTCCTCCAGTCAGGGACTTTGAGCGTGAGGGTTGGGCTAGATTGGTTAGGAACACAGAGTTCTTCCTGATTATCTATATGTGGATAGGTTTGAATTCTAGATATTTGTCGTTTGTCAGAGGGGAGGCGTTGGCACTTATTATATCCAGGCATATCAACAAGCATTGTATTGAGAGTAGAATGGTTGCCAACACTGAGTAGCTTCCATTTGGCTTCTGGAACAGCCGTGGCCAGGCTCTGTAGCCATGCAGGGTTATGATTGTTCAGACGAGTCCTTGCGGCTGTGTTCCAGACTGCAATTATTTGGAGGTCCCAAGTGTGCTGGGAGAGAGGTATTTCTTGATTAGGGCAGGATTGAGGATCATCGTAGCAAAGGTTGGTGCGTGCGATCGTACCAAGTTCACAGCAGAGATGTGGGTAGGCAGTGATGAGTTTGGAGTAGGGGTTACTAACCTAGTAGTTATCATTTGTTTTCCCCAGACAGGGAGGAACATGAAAGTAGCAGTGGCCTCTGTGTTGAGATTTGTTGAGTAGATAGCATGACGTAGGGCCTGGGTCATAGCATTCTCGTCATAGAAGGGATGGCAGACAGAGAAGCCTGAAAATCTGGAAGAGAAGGGAAACCCGTGTTACCCTTTCCCCCCTTTCCTTTGGTAAGCCCTAGTATAGCTTGCGAATCAGGGAGATTTCCCTTATGCATGAGTCCTTTTGGCTTGCATAGTTCTTATGCATTCCTCCCTTCTTTGTGCCACTGCATACAATTTCGGCCATGGTGTGGATTGTAGCTATTTTTGCTGCATCTCATTTTCTATCTATCTACTTATCTGTCTGCCTTTGTCTTCCACATCTTGCAGAGGCAAATCAATGAGACTCGTCGTTTAGTTCCAGAAGTATGGATATTTTTGTGTGGTTGGAACAGTTGAGCAGGCTGAGCAGCCAACTACCTGCCAGGCAGCCATGGCTGAAGGCCAAATTTCACTGTAACCATTGGCAGACAAATATGTTTACCTACCTACCTATCTATCTATCTATCTATCATTCTATCCTATCTATAACTTTTAGTTGAACTTTTACTTAAAAGTTCAAGACCTGATACTGGTGCTTGCCCTCACACAGGGAGGAAGTTAAGGTAACAAGTTATCGAGCCAGTCTTAGAGAGCCGGCACGATTCTTCAGGAAGATATTCTGTACAGCAGAATGCTGCATCAACTCTTCAGGATAATGTTTGTTACAACAAAATGCTGCCATCAGGAAAAAGAACTCTTCATGCCATCTCTTTAGGCATTGTGATAGTCAATGTGAACTGTGAATCTCTGAAGCAAGTGCATCTCTGTACCATTATACAACCTTAACAAAGGCACACTTCATTCTAGTTCAGAGCCCTGCCCTATTTCAGCAGTCCAGTCCTTCTACCGGACATCCGGCAGTAAGCACGTTACGCCCAAGCTTAGAACTCCTTCTTGAAGTCTTCATTGTCCACCTGCACATGGAGAACACAGCCGTGCAAGAGTGCATAAGCAGACATGGACGAGACACATGCACACCAGCACACAACACCATGCCCAAAAAGCGGCCACAGTCGCTACCCTGATATGCTTGGCCTGCTAAACAAAGCATGCAAAGGACCACAACAAGGCAGTGCGATCCATAACAGCATCAGTGCAATGCATCATGCAAGCTGCCTTCTTCACCTTTAACATGATCAGTATGGCCACTATGTGTACTTGGAACAAAGACTGCTCACTTTGTTTGTGGTCAATTTGCTGACCAGAAAGGCCCATTGCAAACACTTGGGACAAACACTGCTCTCTTTGGCCACGGTCAGTTCGCTGGATGCTGCTTGCACATCTGGGAAGCAGAACATGCATCTCTCTTCTTGTTTGGGCAGGAAACACACACCTTGTTTTGTTACCTTTGTGAAGACAAGGTGGGCGAGGGAAGATAGCATTTGTACAGAGGGGGCTATCTGGGAATATGCCCAAATATGCTCCTTCTTTGCATTAAAAGTGCGCCCTTCCGCAGCCACTTGATCCAATTGAGACAATTTCTGCTCTGAAGTGTAGCTGGCATTACAAGCTACCAGAGCATATGCTCAGATGTTTGTAAGTCGCCCTGTGTGCTGAGATAGACTAGGCTAAAACTCAATGGTGGACGTAAACCCTAGTTTGGTGCCTTTTATGGGAAATTGGCTGAAATCATCATAAAACACCTACCACTGGGTATTTTCACTCCATTTTTTTTTGCAATGATATTGTTTTGTAACTAGCATCTTAAATCACTAAAAATCACCCAATTTGGTGCAGTGGGTGGTCAGACATGGAGTTTTGGTGGTGAAAACTAGGGTTTACGCCGTGGCTTATTAGGCATGGTCTTCATAACCGGGAACCTAGAAAACTTAGTGCTATAGATAGCCTGTTTCACAGGCTGCCAGATGGACCCAAGTTTAAAAGTTCCCGGTTATGGAGACCATATGCAAAGGGGCATGCAAAAAACACATAATTTTAGGCCTCAGATAGCCCCCCTCTGGCATTTTTACACAAGGGCAAGTGGGGTCTGTGGTCCCCAAGGCTTTTAGGCAGGCCAGAGGCACTTCCTCTGTTGATGGATAATTTAGCTGGGTCATTTTGCTACAACCCAGAGGAAGGGACCTGCTGCTTCAATACCCTAGGCTCTTACTGCTTCACTACTCAGGGCGCACCATGCTCCCATGCATGAGCACACTCACAAAAAGGCAGCCTTTAAGACTGAATGCACCTGCTGCTCCAACACTTAAGCATTCCAAGCTCCAATGCAAAGGCACACTTACAAAGACAATCTTCCAGCCGTCCGGATCGGTCGTGGCGCAGATCTTGGTGGGAATGTTAGGGCTGGCAGGTCCGGGCTCTTTGGTCAGAGTGCCTCCGGCAGCACGGATCTGCTCGGCTGTCTTGTACACATCCTGTACGGCACAAGTGTGCGCGCACACACATACACACACAAGGACATGGGGATGCTTCCACAATCATGTGATTTGAGCAGCCATGTAAGGCCGGCACCAGTGTACAAGAGCACACGCATATGCATGCACACACACATGCGAGCACACATACACACATACATTTAACACACGCATACTCACATTGGTGCTAATGGCCATCTGGGCGTAGCCACCGCCCTTGTCATAGGGCTCCTTGCGGTCCCAGTTGTAGGTCAGCTCAAACACAGTGTTCTCCTCCTCTGGTCCGTAACCTGAAAGGGACATGATGTGCCCATGCAAATTGTCATCCCCTTGTCCTGTGACAGAGCCATACGTAGGCACAGAGGCACAAGGGCACCTCTTGTCCTGTCACAGAGCCATACGTAGGCACAGAGGCACAAAGGCACCCCTTGTCCTGTCACAGAGCCGTGACAGAGCAAGAAAGGCACAAAGCCAAGGTGACACACAATGAGACCACAGAGGCACCTTACCACAAAGGCACAAAGCCAAGGTGGCACACAATGAGACCACAGAGGCACCGTACCACAAAGGCACAAAGCCAAGGTGGCACACCTTGAGACCACAAAGGCACCGTACCACAAAGGCACAAAGCCAAGGTGGCACACCTTGAGACCACAAAGGCACCGTACCACAAAGGCACAAAGCCAAGGTGGCACACCTTGAGACCACAGAGGCACCGTACCACAAAGGCACAAAGCCAAGGTGGCACACAATGAGACCACAGAAGCACCTTACCACAAAGGCACAAAGCCAAGGTGGCACACATTGAGACCACAGAGGCACCTTGCCACAAAGGCACGAAGCCAAGGTCATCTTAAGCTCAGCAGCAGCCACGGCAAGGCTTCTGTCCTAAGCCTTGCCTGAAAGGCAAGGTCTTTATCCTGAATGTCAGCTGATTCCAGCTGCCAGCCACATCCCTAAACAACAGGCTACAGCAAGCGTCTTACCAAAAGGAAACATGGTCTGAAGCCTCGGTGCATCAACCAACTCGCACTTGCATCAACCGACTTGCACCAACTTGCACATGGTTCAGCGCCCCAGTGTATCAACCCTTGCATCCATTGTGTCACCTGTACTCCCCACTTGCATCCATTGTGTCACCTGTACTCCCCACTTGCATCCATTGTGTCACCTGTACTCCCCACTTGCATCCTTTGCGTCACCTATACTCCCCAGGGTGCATCCTTTGCGTCACCTATACTCCCCAGGGTGCACATGCCGTTAGGCGCAAGGACTACTCGGCTCTGGCACAGCAAGCTGATTGATGCATAGAGGCGTCCATACCGTGTTTTCTCATTTGTGTGACCCTTGCTAGCCTGCTAGCAAGGGAACCTGTCATTGAATGCATACAGCCGCTTTGCCCACGCAGCCTTTCTGTGTTGGCGAGCGAGGCGATGCTTGGAGAGGCTTGCAGGCCAAGTTTGCTGGATACCCATTAAAGCCGCACAGAAGACGCGATGCCCCAGGAGGCTGTTCAGAAGCCCATTGCAAGAGCAAGGGACCTCGGCGGCTAGCACGAGAACTCACCGAGGAAAGCCAGGGTGTACCGCCCCTCTGGGTTCTCCCTGCGAGTTGCAAGTGCAGGACCAACGCAAGCAGTCAGTGCCCAACGGGTTTCAAATGTGCAGCCCACACCAGCATTCAGCATCAAACAACAAAGGACTCCCTCTCCAATCACCCGCTGATCCATCATGTTCCACCCATTTCGTTCTGGCCTTTGAACCTTTGTTCAACCGCTGACCAAAGATTGCAGCAAACGAATTGTTGTCATTGCTTGATCAAAAGGTCATTTGGTTGGCAACTTGGTTGGGAGCTGAGTATTGCTGGAAGGCTACATTGTGCCTTCCTTTAGCAGAAAAATTCCTCATGTGCAGCAGGGTCATGCCGGCACCTGTTATGTTGTGCCTCTGTGTAACAGCCTTTCATAAGCAGAAAAGTTTCTTTTTTTTGAAAAATTGTTCCTTCTGCTTCCTTTCCCCACAAACCTCATGTGTAGCAGGGTCATGCCGGCACCTGTGTTTCATCATTGACAACAATGCAAACCAACTTTTGAAGGTTGCATGAAAAAGCATGTGCCTCTTACCTCTTGCGCAGCAGGGTCATGCCCAATGCCTGAGTGTAGTACTGGATGGACTTCTCAAGGTCGAACACCCGCAGCATAACCTGTTTGTCAGTGAGGTATGTGGGCGCGGTGACAAGCGTGCATGTGCTGAAAAACGCTTTTGGCACTGTCTTCCTGTTATTGAAGTACTGTACATGCATGTTTGAAGCCTGGTCAGAGGAAATGGGTGGTTCAAACCCCTGAATAAGGGGCTGGCAGCGACTGATGTGGTGCTCTTGTCACCAGGGGGTCTTACAAGAGAAACGTGTCAAATAACAACTGAAGGACGCTTGCGCGCATGTGCACTCCGTTGCAGGTGAGTATAGCTGTGCAAGGAGGCAGGAAACGGTGGCTCACCTGGGCAAAGGGCTCAGGGATCTTGCCCTCACGCTGGATGAGCTCAAACGAGTACCTGCAGGCATTAGCGACAGTGCAACACATGTCTAGCTGGATGAGCTTTTATGAGTACCTGCAGGTATCCGCAACAGCACAACACCACAATGCTGTTTAGCTGGATGAGCCCTAATCAATACCTGCAGGCGTCAGCAAGAGCACAACGCTGCAATACATGTCTAGCTGGATGAGCTCACATGAGGACCTGCAGGTGTCAGCAATAGTGCCACGCTGCAATACATGCCTAGTTGAATGAGCTCACATGAGGACCTGCAGGTGTCAGCAATAGTGCCACGCTGCAATACATGCCTAGTTGAATGAGCTCACATGAGGACCTGCAGGTGTCAGCAGTGGTGCAACGCATGTGCCCCTCCCACTGCATGAGCCCAATCAAGCATGTGTGGGGTCCCTTGCATATTCGGCTGCAACTCCAAGGAGCATGCCTTTCCGTCAGCCCTTGTAAGGAAATGCACACTGCCCATTTGCTGTGTGCACAAAGCAACTGCAAATCTGACACATACTGCACAAGGGCAGAAAAGTATCTGTGGAGACCAGCTGCGGGGCTGGAGAGGCCCAAGCAAGCGCACAAAAGGCTGGTGTCAGTGGGCAGATGTCAACAAATTGACATGCCCATGAGGCAGAAGTCCTTGTCTGACAAGCAGATGTTGACATGCAGATGATGGGAAAAAGATGACAGGCAGACGCACACGAATGGCTGGTGTCGGTAGACAGAGGTTGACATGCCCATGAGGCAGAAGTCCTTGTCTGACAAGCAGATTTTAACATGCAGATGAAGGAAAAAGATGACAGGCAGACGCACACGAAAGGCTGGTGTCGGTAGACAGATGTGACATGCCCATGAGGCAGATGTCCGTGTCCAACGAGCAGATGTCGACATACAGATGAAGGAATAAGATGACAGGCAGAAGCACACGAAAGGCTGACATCAGTAGGCAGATGACAGAGGAAGGCAACCGCAGACATGCCAGCAAATGGCAGGCAGGAGCAGTCAACACGCATACGGCCGCATGCAGATGACAAGAAGAAGATGACAGGTAGAAGCATGCAAACAGCAGGCTTCAGGGGGCAGATGACAGGTAGGGGCCCATGAAGGGCAGATGTGAGCAGGCAGGTGGTGGGCAGGCAACAGAAGATGACCGGCAGGAGCAGCCAACACACAGATCTCTGCATGCAGATGTCAGGAAGATGATGACAGGTAGAATCACACAAACAGCAGGCTTCAGGGGGCAGATGACAGGTAGGGGCCCATGAAAGGCATATGCGAGCAGGCAGGTGATGGGCAGGCACCAGCAGGCATGCCAGCAGATGACGGGCAGATGATTGCAGATGACACAACAGAGGAAGGCAGATGACCCAAGGCCTGCCTTGTGATGGTGGGCAGCGAGCAGGCATACTAACAGATGATAAGGCAGAAGGTGGCTCCTTCTTTTTTATGACCAGGGTTGCAGTCAGTGGTTTTGAATTGATGCCTCCTTTTCCTCTAACCTGTCACCTTAAGATGGCAGATGACAGAACAGATGGCAGGAGGCAGGTGATTTACCGTAGGCATGCCAGCAGCGGGCCATGCCCTCCTTTTGGGTTATTTTGTGAAATTTGCACACAAGTTAGAACAAGCAGGATGAGGCCATGTTGCTGCTTAATATTGCATTGCTCAAAGGAGGCCTACAGCATGAGGCGCGACCAGGCCATATAAACTTTGCAAAGGATGCGCTAAGCGTTGCTGCAGAAAAAGTTATGAGATCCAAGGCTAAAGTGAGGTAAAAAGCAACCCCTTCACCTGGCAAAACAAGTATCATTATTTAAGCAACGCGCACTACAGGACGGCAAGATTATCTTGCGATTGTAAGAGAGAAGGCAGGCCGCAAAATTTGAGCAAGGTTAGGCCACTTTGTAGATGCAGCCGTACACGCCAGCAAAAACAGCACCCTACCCAGCATTGAAACCTGGGCAAAAGCAACATGCTGCCGTATCTTTTTGGTCGATGATCAAACACCAATAACAGCGCTCTCACGAAGTAAAGTCCATGGCAAAGGCAACGATGATCTTTCCTGCTGTGTCTATCATTTACAACATTATGATTTGTCAGTAACAGCGCTCTCACCCGGTGGGGTCCTTGGCAAAGGCAATGATAGTGCTGCCACCCTTCACTGGTCCAGCGGGGCGGGGCACCTGGCCACCTGCACATGTGTAGGGTTGGCCAATTCTATATGTATGTATGCACCAATTACATTCCATTTTTTGCCAAAAAGCCGAAATATACGGCGCACACAAGCATGCGAGTGCTGGAAATTTGTGAAATATACGCAGATATTTTGAAGTGTGCCCACAGTACAGAGCACTCTGACAAAAATCAGAGAGGATACATGTTTCATGACGGAACACGCATTGCATCGCCTGTATACCATATCCAGAGGGGTAAAAAGCCAGTCAAAGTACTGTCAGGTTGGCAGGAAAGCGCCTGGCAGCCTGCACGTGCGCTTTCCGAAAGGGAAAGGCCAGTCAAAGTGCCGTCATATTGAATAGGAGAGCTAGCCTCTGGGGCCAGACGCGGCAGAGAGCTGGGGGGACAACGGCACAACACACACACATGCACATGGAATTGGGAGAGGAGCAAGACTTCCCAAAGTGCACTTGATCAGCAGACAAGATGTTTGAGGCATGGGGCTGCTCAGTTGTGTGCGATTGAGGTGGGACTCCTTCCGCCAAGATTTGGCTGCAAGCTGAGGGGGCGTGGCACTGAGCACCTGCTCATGTGTGACCATCAGGCGAATAGACAAGGGCAAGCCAGAATGAGGAATCCAGAGGCGATGAGACGAAGCCACATTGACGAAGAAACAAATGCAAGTCATGCTCGCGGAAAGTCGTATGCAAGCCATGTTGACAAGACAGCACATTGCTGAGGTCATGGCAAGATGGCGTGTTGTGGAGTATGAAGGCACCAGGCAGCCTGCATGTGTGTATGTGTGTGCAGCCCAAAAAAAACACTCATCTGAGGAAAAAGGGCGGGATTTCACCAGAATTGGCTGCTGACGCTTCAGCATAGCATGCCTAATAAGCATAGAACTGTATGCTCCATCACACGCTGTGTCCGAACAGTCTTGCCTGCACCTGACCCTCCGTGGAAGGCAGCATTGCCTGAAAATTGTCCACAGCACACAACTTCACAACAGAACCTTGGCAATCTGAAAATATGGCTGGCCTGCAACACCAGTGTTGGTTCCATGGAATGTCGGGGAAGGGGGGAGGCAGTGATTTATGCCAGGTTCCCTGCCTCCTGCTCCAATGGGGCTTCTATGTGTATGCGGTATAGAAGAGAACCTTGGCAGTATGAAAGAAAACCTTGACTTGGCTGTCATACACATCATTCACTGCCAGACCACGTTATTCACGCTCACCTGATGATTGAATTGACTCGGCTGTCTTATACACATCATTCACTGCCAGACCACGTTTTTCACGCTCACCTGATGATTGAATTGACTCAGCTGTCTTATACACAGCATTCACTGCCAGACCATGTTATTCACGCTCACCTGATGATTGAATTGACTCGGCTGTCTTATACACATCATTCACTGCCAGACCGAAGTGACCGAAGCCATCGCCTAAGGGGTAGGAGTCAACGCCATAGTTGTATGTCAGCTCCAAACTGCAAAGAGTGTTTGGGGTAAGGTCAGGCTTGTTCAGGCGGCTTCCAGGTGGTGTGACAGCTGCAGGTTTGGACCAAGGTCAGAACATTTTGCCGCGAGGCATGGAACACAAGGAAGTTGCCCGTGTAGTGTGGCGAGCAAAAAACATTAGCTTGGAGCAAACAGCCGTGGGTAGGGTTGGGTAAGTAGGGCTTAATGAAGAGGGTCAAGCACTCCTAAGGATAGACTTTTTGAGCCCTTTCGGAAATCTGTACCCTCTTGACAGCCTCTGTTGGCCATGCCCAATCCTCTTTATCCAATTCTAGCTGTGAGGCATAACACGTAAGAAGTAGTTCATGTAGGAGGTGCATGAGCCACTTTGTATGTTTCACGTCTCATGTAGGATGGATGGGATGCATGAGCCACTTTTTACGTTTCACGCCTCATGTAGGATGGATGGGATGCAGCCACTAGGTGGCAGCATGCAGGTGAACCCCAGAAACTAGGTGGTAGTATGCAGGTGAACCCCAGAAACTAGGTGGCAGCATGCAGGGTGAACCCCAGAAATTAGGTGGTAGTATGCAGGGTGAGCCCCAGAAACTAGGTGGCAGCATGCAGGGTGAACCCCAGAAACTAGGTGGTAGTATGCAGGGTGAACCCCGGAAACTAGGTGGAAGCATGCAGGTGAACCAGGGTAACCCCCAGAGACAAGTGTGCGATTTTTGCAGGCTCATGCAGGGCGGGATTGTGCCCATCGAATCCCACTTTACACCTGCGGAAGTGTGTCAGCTCTGGGGCTACATGAGTGGCATGACTTGTGTGTCATGCAACGATGCTTCCTTCAGGCTGAGCAGTCAAACCACCTGGCAGAAGGCCAAAACCCCATGTAAAATAAACCAAACTAATGTGTCATGCAACGATGCTTCCTGACAACAAACAGTAAGGGCCAGGGATGGAAGGCAGAGAGACTGAGGTCCCCCAAACGATCCCGAGCAAGGACGTGCATGCAAGTTCATGCAGCCCCGATTCCACACACACAGCGGAAGTTTCTCTGCTGCTATACAGCACCTGAGGCCTCTCACTGCCCATTGCCTGCCCTGGTTGGGCAAAAAGAAATGACAAGTAGGGTGTGGTCATCCGGTTCACCGAAATTTCACCAAAAGGGCGGGGTCTGCGCTTCCCTGGCATGCCATTGCCCCTGAATGAGGTATGCACCTTAACCATGAGCTTAATTGAAATGAGCAGTGCAGGGGGGGCCCTGTCCCTCTTGCACCCCCCTGCTCCTGTACTTCATCAGCACCTCCTGCACTACAACTCCTGCTCAATCTTCAAAGTATTGGAGTACATCTAATCCGCCACGCAGAGCTCGTGAGGGCAAGTGGTAGGGCTCAAGTGCTCAGCCAAGGAAGCTCCAACCATCCCACGCGACGGCACTTCTGCATGTGAGTGCTTGTTGCAACGAAATCCATCCCTGCAAAGCTCACGTCGCTACTGCTCCATGCCCACTCTATCGTGCAACAGGCAACATCGATTTTTCTATCGATTTCTCCAAACATAAAAGCCAAACTTTGCATGGTCGGAGTGCTTCATCAGAAGAGCCTTGGCAGGGTGTCTTGATCAAGCATCCGAGGGCAGCTCTGGAATTGGCATTAGACTAACTTTTTGATGGCGTGCTTCTTATGACGTAAGGTGGCCTGGGTGGCTCAAAGGTCTATTCTTCCAGGGTCAACACCGTTGGCCGCCCCAAACACTCACAGGGGCAACGCCCCAAAACTAAATGAATGTGTTTCCTGCTTCAAAAGCACCAAAGGCCCCCGCTGACCATTGCCTGCCCTGGATGGGCCTACTTTCTACTGCGAAGCTAGCGACCTTGCTTCAGCAATTCATTGCTGAAACCATTCAAGGTCAGTCAATGCTAGAAAAAGATAAAATGTAAGATTTTAAAACAAGTGCTTCATCAGATAACGCAGGCAAGGCATTAATAAGCAAAATTAAACTGATTCATCCTAAAACATGTTTCCTCTTATCTGTGCATCCAGACAGAAGCAGCCCAGCAACACTCACACGCAGTGTTCCAGCTCGGAGCCATAGCCCAGGAAAGCGTTGGTGAACTTGCCCTGTAGGGTTGGGTAACAAACGCATGGGGCAAAGAATGATCAGCTCCTCTTTTACTTGAAAGGAAAGCATTGACATTTGACACAGCAGGAACAACACCCATGCAGGGGGGAGGTCTGACAAAACATGTTCATTTTGCGCCTGATACTGAAGCATGCGATAGCAAATCTGCAGAGCTGTTCACCCTGTCCATTGCGCGGAGCATGCTATAGCAAACATGCAATGGTGTTCAATTCACGCTTCTCGCAGAGAGCATGACGTACTATGCTACGATAGCAATAATGCAACACTTGGACTCTAAGTACACTTTTTCGTGCAGCAAGCTGCAATGAAATGGCAAGGGCCCATGCTAAGGATGCACAAATGGAGTAAGTATGCACACATGCACCTACAGAGTCGGCCAACTTTGTCATGCATATACATCTTTGGTTTTGACTCAGCATTACCAACAGCACGCCAACAGGCACACACCTCGGGCACGTCCCTCATCCGCAGCAGCTGCATCCCAAAGTGCTTCTTGTAATACTCAATTGTCTTATCCAAGTCGCCTACTCGGTACACCTGCAGGAGTCCAGGATGGTGGTCACAGAGGATGAACCTGGACAGTTGGGCTCTCTGCGTACTGATGTGTGACTGATTTGCGCTTTTACTTGGTAGAAAGAACTGAAGCCTGTTCAATTGAAACGTGCCACTTTAGAAAACGCTGAGCGTGGCAGTGTTCAATTTTACAGGGCTACAGCAAGGGGTGTTGGTTACAGAGGATCCTGTTTCAAAATGATCACTGTTGAGCTTCACGTCTTCTTATGGCACCATATAAGAGGGTGTGCAGAAATGACAAATGCATGCACATATGACCAAGTGAACACTCAAGATGCTTACATGACATGACATAGGCAGCGATAAGGAAAAGATGAGGCATGAGAAACACAGAGGCTGGCCGAACAAGAGCATGGAATAGGAGAATGAGAGAGGCAGAAGTTGCGTGGTAATTGAGATACAAGCAGAGCGACAAATGCCATGCCCTTCAAATTAGATTGGCAATGTCAATCTGGCAATTCCATGCTTACAAGCTACGACTCTCACTTTCAATGCTTGAAAGCGGAAACGCACGAAACATATGTGTACACAAATACATTACTTTTGCACAGGATGCTTACCTTTTCACTCAAATTGCTTGAAAGGGGAGGACCATCCATCCAGCCCAATTTCCCAGCCTTATCATGCAAAGTACTGAACTTTTTTTTCCAGCATAACATACAACATACATGAACATGATAACCTACCACATGAAGCATACGCCTGGAGTCGTCCTTGTCCCATTCAAGCGCTGAACTGGCACTGCAAGAGGGTGGGAGCACATCAGACGAAACAGAGTTATGAAGCTCCAATCAAACAGCCACGGGAGGTGGTTGTAGAACCATGAGCAGGAACAAAATTGCACAGATCCTCATGCATGCGTTCCAATTGACATGTGCATTCACAAGCCACTGGCACCCGAGTCCCTGACACAAGCTCTCATGAGCATGCGTGCGAACACCACACCGCCTCTCACACCCACTCCCACCAATAGTCACTGACCTCTACATCCGCCCTGCCAAACCCGACCACCTCAACCATCCAATCCCCACACAGAGGTATCTTATGCTGTGCTCACCTGGCCATTGTGACAGTCCTGCGAGAGGAGGGTGAAGATGTCTTCCTGCTGACTGGTGAAGCGCTGCAGGTAGCAGCAGAGGGGACCACAGGGAGGTGGGAGAGGCCTGCAACTGGTGATCCCACGCGCAGTGGGCCTGGTATGGTGGGCTTGGGGGCTAGGCTTGCAGAGCGGCAGAGGTTCCTGTGAGCGAGGAGAGAGAAGTTCAGAGCTGTTGGTGGGAAGATGATGGGTGGAACAGCAGCAGACGGAGATGTGGCAGGCACGATCGACAAGTGTAGATGCTGCACGATTTGTGTGCATCAGCGAGCAGGCACTGGCTGTCCTGACAGGATGAGAGCTGCTTCGTTCCAACGTACACTACCTGCTAGCGGATGCGAAGCCTTTGGTGAGCATTGGAGTGCTTTGCAATTGTTTGTATGTCTTACACCGTAACAGCTCCTCTTTTTGGATCACTTACTTACTGCTTCCTTTTGCTGACCGAGAAGCGTCGAATACAGTCATATGCAATTCAAGTTTATACTTTACACAATTGCACTCCCCAATTTTCACTCCGTTATCTGGTTTCTTATGTGGGTGGCAATTGGCAATCGATTTAGATCGATTCCACGCGATATCTTCTATTAAATTTGTAGTTGACTGGAAACGCCTGCATTATATCCCCAATTTCTGCATGTCGAACTGGTTGGACAATCAATGTCGACCAAAACAATTCAAGGTGCTGACCGAGGTGGTCTGGGTCCAACCACCCTGGTAAAATGCTACAAGACCTTATAAAGTCAAGGCCATCTGGTATGCTGAGGCTGTACACAGGACGTCCGGCGAGCCCCAATCATATATGTATATACATATGATTGCATGTATCTAGGATCTATAAATCTATATTGCACGACCGCTGGGGTATCTAGGTGTAGTTACACATGTGTACAGAGGGTTTGCAAACAGCTGGTTGACCTAAGCGTTGATCCCAAATAGCACGTGCTCAAACCTTTGTTCTTATATAAACTGTTATATATAACAGAGGTGCCTACATAGCTTCAAAGCTACAATTTTGTATTCCTTTTGTGTGCCTACATAGCTTTGTATTTCTTTTGTCTACAGAGGTGAAAATCCCCTGAAAACAGGTTTTTTAACCTACTCAACAGTGGCCTTGTATTGCAATTGGACCGGTTGGATGGTCAAGCTTGGTTGCAGAATGCAGTAAATACTTTCAAAGTCACCGGAGATTGGCTGTCCAAGATGGGGGGTAACCTGTTAAATCAGTTGTAGTATGAGCCCTTCTCTTCTTAAGCATAAAATATCCATTCCAGATCACCAATTGGGTGACGGAACAGTTTATTGATTTGGAGTCACTGTCTTGTTCTAAAGAAAAAACGTCACTACAAACGAAATGGAGCAAAATTAACCAGTGGTTGGTCACAAAATATTACAGCCATCTGCCTGTTAGAAAATCGCTAGCCTTGAAGGGTTGTAAAGAAGGTCAATTTTTTACCTCCTCTTCCCCTTTTTTTGAATATGCAGGATGTTAGCGTGATTTATGGAGTTAGATTAAGCCTAGTTTGAGGAATGAATAATGGTCCCAGGGTGGAGCCGTGTGCCGTTTTTGGTGCTCTGAGGCCAGGAGAGTTATCTGCGTTCCTCTTCAGAGTCATCCCGTTTTTTGGTGAATGAACCTTTATAGAATAATCGTGTTTGGGATGTTTTGCTTTGCTTTGAGCAAGGTTATTTATGGAGATTTGATTTAACTTGAAGAAGTTCTTGCCCTACCGAAAACAGCCAATGCCAGGTATGTAGGACCTTCACCTAGACGTTTCTGAGCAACTCTACAGCTGGCACTTAATTTGTGCCAAGGGGTACCCAGGGTGTGGGGCTAGAAGTCAAAAGTAAAACTAAAAGTATATGCTGGGCAACAGCCAGTGTGCATTGAAAAAAGACCCAACAATAGCGCAGGCACTAACAGCCAGGAAACGGGCAGAATTCCTGCCAAATTGGGTGTTCTCCACTGGGTGTAAAGACTCAGCCCACTCCCCAGAACACATGTTCCCAAGAGACATATATCATTTTTATTGAACACATCAAGGGAGAAAAATATTGAGAATAAGTGCAGGATATACGCAAAAAAGGCAGCAATTTAGTTGTTTTTGGATGACTCGCAAATGCTTATTACTTGCAAAACATCTACACAACTTACTTGGCAGTTGCAACAACCAGCGTCGCAAAATAAATGAGGCGCAATGATACACGTTGAGTGTTATGGATAAGTGCGATCTGCAAAATTAATGTCCATGGAGGCAAAGCCTAGCCCAAGAGGGCCTTTATCACCTTTTTATAGGTTTTGTCGCCAGATTGTGGTGGTCATTCCTCATGCTTGTCATATTGAAACGTGAGCACCATATGTGTATATGAGGTGCTGTAAGACCACTTTCTAGTACCAAACATACCTTCCAAGCTAGCAATCCAAGCAATTGGGAATTGGAGGGGGGAGCTTCAGGACGGGCTGCTGGCAGGAGGACAAGACGCAAGCCTGGAAGGATGGCCGACACCCTTCCCTGGTGTGAACTCATTCGTGAATGGAAACCTCGACAAAAACTCCATCCACCGCGCCTGGCGCTTAGAAAAAAATTGGTTGCGTCTGCAAATACACCAACGGATGATGGTCCGTGGCCAACACCGTCTCAGAGGAGTACTCCAAATAACACCTGCATCCTTCAAGTGCACAAATCAACCCCAAGAATTCCTGCTTTTTTTCCAGTGGTATAGTTCTTCTGTGCCGGATTGAACTTGGTGCTCGTATCCGCAATCACACGATCTCCTTGCATGATAATTGCTCCTGTCCCTTTGTTGGACACATCCGTCACCACTCTATGTTCAAGTCTGGGATCGCCAACACTGGCGCCGTGATCGATGCCTGCTCGAGCTCTTCATCAAAAGTCTCAATTTGCTCACGCTTCCAAATGTTCCAATCATACTCTTCAGCTGCAGTCCCAGTCACCTCAGTCAAAGTGCTGCAATTGTGTAGTGGTGTACAAAAAGCCTGAAATAATTTGCCAGACCCAAGAACCCTGCAGGCCCTTCAACGACTTCAGCAATGGCCAATCCTTGATTACAACAATTTTTACTGGATCCACCGAGATCCCATCTCTGCCATTCATGTGGCCTAGGAAGTGCAGCTCAGGCTTGTTGAACTCACACTTGCTCGCATCCTGCAAAGAGGTAATTATCTCTCAATGCCTGCAGCACCAGCCTCAGATGCTTCTCATGCTCCTCTGGGTTCTTGTACATGACCAGGATATCATCCAAGTGCACAAGCTCGTCGAGCACAAACTTCCCAATGTACTCCTTAAATTACGCAATTCAACACCCTCTGGAACATAGTTGGGGCATTCATGAGCCCTAATCGTAACACCTTTAACTGGTACTGGCCCTCACTGGTGATCATATGGTCACCAGTGCATAGCAGTCTTCTCCTTGTCAACTGTGAGTCTCCTCGTCAACGGTGTGCAAAACTTTAGCGTCTTTAGGTCCTTCCTAACAGTGGAGGGGAATCACAGCTCGTTTGAGGCAATGTGTCTCCATTTCCTTAACTGATGTTTGGAGAGTTTCATCTGCCTACGAAGATCTTGTTTCACAGCTTAAATACTCCTCGCAGTGAAAATCCACACCAAATGCTTCTTACTTATCTTTTATCTTCCTATTGGGCATCATGTAATTCAGATTGAAGGTTAGGTCTCTCCCTTTCATGCACGATTGCTGCAGGGGTGGTCTTGGGATCTTTTGGCTCGGATGGTCCAGATTTAGCGGGTTTTCTCGTGCATACACGTTTAAAATAAGTTTATCTAACTTTTTTTGCGCAAGGATTGTTCAACGAACTAATGACAGGTCGAGTGATTTCCACAATACGACTGGTCGGAATTTTTTATTAGCCTAGCATTTGGGTGCCATTCACTTCATGTGCACTTGTCTTGCCTAGTTGGTGGATCCCTGATTTGATCGCCACAGGAGCGTTTTTGCTGATCTGTGCCGCGGAAAGCAGGTCCAGCAAAGTCCTGGCTGCTTCATGGCCAAAGAAGCTACACCCAATGTGACTTCTGTGCGTCCGTGCGACCGTCTGAAAGGATTCTATTGCGTGAGAGGTATCTCCCTTAGTTCTGGAGACTCTACAATGAGAAAGCCCATCTTTTGCACGAAAGCGTGCAATTGCACTGCAAGTGCTGCCTGTCAGGCAATCTGTACAATCTGGTCGCTTTGGAGTCCTTCCCTTACACACAAATTTGCAAAAAAAAAAGAGCGACTGCAGACTCCAGTTTTTTGTGCATAGCTCAGCCATCAACCAATTGAACAACACACACCACACACCATACATTCTGGAAGCAGGGAGCATTACGCTGCCTGTCCATGCTCAGATGGCCTTTGGGATCATCGATGATAAACAATCGATGACGAGGGTGTTCAGGAATGTACAGGACGTGCAATCCAGTGCTTGTGGCAAATACATCACACAGGTCAGTACATCCTGCAGTACCAGGTCGCTAGTTGCCGCAAAAAGCCTGCATGAAGATGGTCGCCAGGCAAAGTCCTCGTTTCAAGTGCTCTCTGTTCAGGATGCTTGCAAGCAGCTTGCCTGCACCAAAAGCGCTCTTGACAAAACAGCCGACAATTCCAATAATCATTGGAAGTTGGCCACTGCTATGGTCTCCCTCCTGCTTCTTTCTTTTTTGCCCTTTTCTCATAGATGGTGTGATGCAACCATTATCACTGTGGGAGCACCAAGTTTATGGCAGCACTCAGACAGCATGCATCATCAATGCTGCCAGCCATTAAAATGACCAGGAGCTTAAGGGTTTAAAGCTGACTTTCAAAAGCACGTGCTCGGCTTTCTTGCTTGGCCAGATTTCTTTGTCTTTCTATCAGAAGGCAAAAAGGCATAAATTCCTGCTTTATGTATCATGCTGGTCTCTTGTTTCCTTGGGTTCATCATATCATGAAATTACACTACATTTTGCTTGTGGCACTAGCGCATGCAGGTCTGCAAGTGGTCATTCCTGAACTTCAAAGGCTCGTTCACAGTTACGCTTGAAATGGAGCAATTTCCACAGCAAATGTGTATCATCTTCCGAATCTTGGAAAGTGCAGCCATGAAAGGCAAGTAAATTGCAGCAAGTGCCATAATTCCTTGCAGCATCTTAGACTGTGTCTCAATGACTCCCCTGTTTTTCAATCGCAAACGCACATTGCTTTTGAAGCAAAAATTTGTGTCAACTTGTATACAATACTGCCAAATTGGCAAGGACAAGTGGCTACAAAATGTAATCAATGTAAGAAAATACTCTCATTTCTAGAATAGATTGGTGACCTCTGGTAAATTACATTACTTTAAGAAACCTGTGGAATCCTAAAAAAAACCTTTCAGTCCTTAAACTTCAAGCCAGGTATTTATCAAAATTGCCTCCTTCCTAGAAAGGGGGAAATGACAACAAAGGAAAGGTAGGCTGCAGAATCATTACCTCCTTAAGTAAGGAACCTGTGTGGAACCAAATCGCATTTTGGAAGCAATTGCCAACATGAGTTTACAACAATGCATTGGTTTGCTCTCCCTCAAAGCATCTTCTCATTTCTCAGCGTTCTGAGGACTTGAACCTTGTTTGACAAATGATCCTGATTTGATTTGGGGCAGTCTCTCTGCTGCTGGCTGGGCTCTCCACAAATTGCTAGGCTCTTCATAGATAGCTAAGCTCTTCACATGTGAATTGGAAACAGCGATGCCTTGGCCCCCAGTCCTTGCAAGTTCTGCTTTTGAGGCAAACATTCCAGCAGCTTGGTTTTCATAGCTGTCAAGTACATGGACTCCGTTGCAATAGGAATCATAATCAGCTTCCAATTTTGTCGGAACTCTGTGCTTTCAGGTTTTGAAGGCAAATGGCAGGTCACCAAGCTCAACACACAGCAAGAAAGCTGCCTGGTCGAGCATGAGCTCAATATGAAGCCCAAACTGCCAGTTCCACCGCCTCTCAGCTTCTGTGTGAAGGCTTTGCTTGAGAGAGAGGTGGGCAGGGGGTACATGAATACATTCGAGTGTCAGAAGCAGGCTTTGGGCGTTGCTGCCAGCAATAGGGAAAAGGCATCATCAGCCTCCCCTTCCCCACATTCACTGCTGTGGACCTGCTTGAACCCA